>RJWH01000564.1:254843-399728 GCA_004363575.1 Solenodon paradoxus
GGGAGAGGGAGAGAGAGAGGGAGAGGGAGAGAGAGAGGGAGAGGGAGAGAGAGAGAGAGAAAGAGCGGGGGGAGAGAGAGAGAGAGAGAGAGAGAGAGGTTTGTTTCCAGGCAGCCAGAGCAGCAGCCGAGGAGCCAGGACCCAGGAGACCAGTCTGAAACCTAGAGAGGAAGGAATAGCGGGAGTCTCTGGAATGACAAGGATTGTAGGGCCAGAACAGATAAAAGGACAGGACTGAAAGACTGGGAGTCCAGACTGGGGTTAGCCAATGAGCCAAAGATTCCCATCTTTGTTCCATTATTTCAGCCTAACTTCACCCCCAGCCCCATCTAGTGCGGCCCCAGGCAAACACAGATTACTAGTTTCCAGACAAGAATTCTGGGTGTAGTTGGATTCTGCATGAAGATGAATCTAGATGCTTTTTATTTTTTTAAAGGAAAGGTGCAAGCAGGAATGATAATATATAGGCAGACAGGCAGGAAGAGAGAGGAGGAAGAAACATCTATTTATTTTATTTCTAGTTATTTTATTTAGTTGTTTATCTTGGTTCTCCCTCTACCCCCGCACCACCCAGGTCCCAGGTCTCTATCTTAGGTCCTTGGGATGTATGTGGATGTTCGGTGACCTTATTCACTAGACCAACAGGCTGTGTAAGATCTAGATGCTTTTGCGATCAGATGAGCAAAGGTAAAGTGAATATCTACAAACACACCTGCAGACAAATCCAGGGATTTCTTCAAGAGACTGATCCTCTCTAGCATGATGACAAATAAATGCTAAGCTTGTGGCATTCTATCCCATGGATCATCACCCAGGTAATCTTGGCATGAAATATGCTAAAGGCAGGTGTTACCAATCATTCAGCAAAGCCACAAAAAAGAAAAAAAAAAAAGATCTCAGAAATACCCTCACACATAACAGCGTCCCAGTCAGCCTGCCTGGATGAATTAGCTGCATCACACGCCCCTGGAGAATTGGCTTGCAGCAGTGGCTCCTAGATATGAAGCGATACATTTTGTAGGACATCTGCCAAAAGAATAATTTTCGTTTTAGAATGGCTAATAGTGAGTAGCTCTTAAAAAAAACAAAGTATTTAGCAGGATAACCTGTTTGTAGCAGGTCCTCACAGGTTTGCATATTTGTATCTTATTATCAATAGCCAGGCATCAAGGTGATTGCAAAGAAATTTCAAATCACTGAAATAGAATTTTGAAAATAGGTGAAAAGTGGCAAGACTAAACAATCTCAAATTGTTAGCGAGTTTCTCCACTCTGGCTAAGCCTGCTTCCTATGGAAGTATGAATATACAAGGTACCAAGTTTCTTACCACATCTGCAAGAATAGCATAATAATTTCTAAGTGCCTTGACCTCTCCAATTGCCTCTTCTGATTCAGAAAGTGTGGGAAGGATTTCCTAGTGCTCTTGTCCCTTATTTACACACGATAAGCCACATATTATGACCACCCAAAGATATTTATTTTCTGGATATATGAAAAAATGCTCTATATCACTTATTATTAAGGAAATGTAAATTAAAACCACAATGAGATACGATCTACAGCAAAATAAAGCAAAACAAAAAAACTAAAATCAACAACTGTTGGAGAGGGTGTGGAGAAAGGGGAACTCTCTTACACAGTTGATGGGGATGTAAATTAGCACAACCTCTATAGAAATAAACATGGCGATTTCTCAAAAAGAATAGAACTTCCATTTGATCTAGCAATTTCATTTCTAGGTATATAGCCAAAGAATAGAAAAACATAAACAGAAACTATATTTGTACACCTACATTCATAGCAGCAGAATTCAAAGTAGCCCAAACACAGAAATAACCTAAATACCCATTGACTGAGGTCATAAAGATGTGGTGTTTGGTGCATCCCATCCTGGTGGAGCAACGGTTAGGTCAATCGCCTCGGAAGGAGCAAGCCCCATACCCCTAGGTTCATGTCCTGCGGGGAACAACCAGTGTGAACAATTCAATATAATAAAATAAAGATGCTTCTTCCTCTTCTGTCTTCCTACCTGCCTGTCTACTTGCCTTCATTCCTTCCTGCACCTTTCTTTTAAAATAAATAAAGATGTGGTATTTATACTCAATGGAATTCTACTCAACTATTAAAAAAAAATATGAAATCTTGCCTTTTGCAACAACCTGGATGGAACTTGAGGTGATTCTGTTAAGCAACATAAGCTGAAAGAAAAAGGAAAATACCAGATGATCTTACTCATGTATGTAATATTAAAAAAGAAAGAAGGAAAGAAAAAAGTCTAACAATGCTCTCAGGACTCTGAATTCTGTGGTTACCAAAAAAGAGGGAAATAAGAAGGGGGAAGGGAATCTGAGGCTGAAAGAGTAAAAATGATAGTGGTGGTTGGCACTGGAACTCTAGTGGTGGATGTGGTGTGACATGTTCATTGACTGAGGTGTGAATCTATTCTCCTAAATTTTATATTGTATTATAAGCTGATGAAATATTAATTAGAAATAATTTTTAATATAGTACCTTTAAAAAGTAAACAATGACCATTTCCTAACCCCCAAAATCCACAGGAATTAAGATTGAAAAGTGGGATGAAATTGCTGATCAATTGATCTTAATGTGGAGAGGTTGACCTGAATGATCCCAGCGGGGCCAGTGTGAGTCATAAGGTGCTTAAAGTAGAAGAAACAGGGAGAAGAACCAGAACAAGTGAGACAGCATCATGAGAAAGACTCAGCCAGTCTCTTCTGGCCTGGAGGAAGGGAGGTGGCCAAGAACCAAAGAATGCAGTTAACCTCTAGAAGCTGGAAAAGGCAAGAAAACATTCTCCCCCTAGAGGCTATAGAAAGGAACTCAGGTGTGCAGATACCTTGATTTTAGCCCAGTGAACCCATTTTGTGTTTCTGACTATGAGACAGTAAAGTTGCTACTTTACTCACACCTGTATTATATCTCCCCACCTGTAAATCATACATCAACTGAGAATTCACCTCTCATTCTCTTCCCAGACTGTGGAGGCTCTCAGCCTTGAATGCACATTAGAATCAGCTGGGAGCTTTCAAAATACTGAATTCTGGGTCCCACACCCAGAGACTCAGATGATTCAATCAGAATCCAATTCAGAATCAATTCAGGCCTGCAGACAGTCCAGAAATCAGGAATTTTTAAGACTCCCCAGATGATGTTAATGTGCAGGTGAATTTGAGACCTGCTGACATCAGGGGTATGACATATGTCTTCATTAGTACCTCAGTGTCTCAGGAGTATTTGATCGCATGCTCTTCAGACCATAGCTGTTTCCTATCAGGATCCAAGACTGATGAAAGAGCATTAAAAGACAAAAACTGTCACATAACTTTTGACAGATTTCTCTCCAGAATAATAGCTTGAAAAGCAGGTGCCGAGAAGGCACACCTGAGCCTAGCTTGTTCCTCCTTTGAAATATTGACACTGGACACTAAGCAACTAAACACCTATGTTGATCAAGGTTTACTGGCAAAGCACAAGATCCTTTGCAGCTATGTAAGCAGGAAAATATGTACTATGGGCTTACTGAATCATTGGGAAAGCTGAAGAAATCATCTGAATCAAGCTTTCAGGAACCAAATGCCACAGTGCATAAATAGGTCACCAAAAGAGGTCCTGCCTCTTCTGTGATCTATGATCAGGAAGCAACCACATGCCTGTTCCCACCAGGAGAAAGGAGGCCCGGCTCCTCCCCTTAGGCCTCACCAATTGAGTCTCAAGACACTGATGTCTATGTTAATGCTGCAGCCGGGAAACGTCTCTTCATGACTGTGTTTTCCAGAAGAAAACGAAAAAGGTACAGCAGAAATACGGCCTCTACTCCTCTTCTACCTTCCGGCTCTTCCACGGGTATGTTTGGTTGTCTCAGTCTAAATGACTTTCAAAACCTTAGGTGTATGAGAGTTTGGGGAGTGAATAATTGTTTTACCCTCTAACTTCTGCAGAACAGGAAATTTCACAGAAGAAAGTCTGAATAGATACTGAGCACCAATCTGACATACGCTTTTTGTAGCTATTACCTTCTCATATTTAAGTTTTAAAACAGGAACATCCCTCTCCCTCTATTTAAAAAAAAAATTTTAAAGTTCACTCACATTCCCTTAAAGGGGAAGATTCCAGGCCCCCTAAGTCTCTTCATCTATCCAAGTAATATTCATTCCAACTCTAGTATACTCACTTTCCTGTCATGGCAGTTTATAATGCATAAATTGAATTATAGCCCTATTGGGGTAATGGTTTCGTTCACTGGGTACAGTTCACATACATTCCAAGAGTCCCAGTTCACAACCCCCAGGAAACAACCAAGATGAACAGTTAAAGTGTTTCTTTCTCTCTTCTTGCCTGCCTATCTACTTGCCTTCATTCCTTCCTATACCTTTCCTTTAAAAAAATTAAATAATCAAAGTAATCACATCAATAGACCATTTATAAAATTGTGAGGGAAAAGAAAAGGGAGAAAGCAAAAATAGTGTGTCTATGTATATCATCTATATAATGTATATATTATATATATAATATATCACAGAGCAAGGAAGAAAGCATTGGTGATTAAGATATCATGACAGTTCCAGCTTCAGTCACAAGAGTACAGGAGGTGTTGCAAAGTTTCCTCCATAAGGCATTATAGGTAACTTTAACTTATATCGGCATCACAGCTGGGCCACGTTATTTAACTGGTGGAGTCACCCAAATTTTCATTCCTAGTAAGTCTCAACCCTTGATAATTCTGACTACACTAGACTTCTGTAGTCTTCCATTAAAAGTTGATGTTAAGTATATGAATTGAATAGATAATAGTTAAATATATAATTTAATATAACTTGTATGATCTATTTACTATAACTACCATTGGATGTGGTACTACTATAAAGTGTCCCCAGAGGACACCCCAGGTTCCTAGCCTACCTTGTATAGCAGCCTTCCAGCCTTCCTACATCTCCCCTATAACCAGGCTTAATCACTGAGCTAACATGTATACCCCTCTTTTGACAATTAGTTCATTTGCACAAGGTGTCCAAAAGGGTGAGAGACAATCTCATTCTAATTTAATGGTATACATTGATAGTATGTGCTTCCCTATTTTTTGATAAGAGAGACATGGCATTAGTTACGTGGTGTTCTTGCTAACAATGCCAAACCTATATTTAATCATTAGGAAACAATCGGTCAGACCAGGAAAATCACCTTACAGACATCCAAAAAATAGGCCAATGTGTCCAATTATTTTTCAGCAGCTTCTCCTCAAATCATGCCCTCTTATGAAAAAACATATGGGTCACATAATCCTCATATTATATATCCATCCTAAGCATGCCATTCTCATGCCTCTTCCCCAGCCTCCTTGACTCCAGCCTCCCCATCTTTTTCCTTCAAATCTCTCATCATCCAGCTACTACAGTGCCTATTTGCCATTACTGATGAAACTGTGTTGTCCAGGGACTCTGAGCATTTTTATTTTCAGGCAACACTGACAAGTACATCCCACTGAGAGGTTCCCATGGAGAGATTTTCTTTCCTTGCTGTCCTTCAAGTGCACGCTGAGTGGGGCTATAATGCGACAAAACTGACTTCCAGCTGGCACATGCATATCATATGGAAACACCCATTAACCAGGCTTGATGTCTTTCCTCTTTAGGTAATTTGTTCACTGAACATGCCTCAAACATCTATAGGTATCAAGGAAGAGGATAATATAACAGCAGGTGATGATGCCCTGGAAGTGTGAAGCTCACATTCATGCAAGACACTTTTATCTTCAAGACTGCTTACTGATGTGATGCCGAAGAATGAAGAGTGACAAGGTGCATTCTTACAGGCTGATTAATCAGGTAACAGGCAGCACATGGTCACATGATCATGGTCACAGCTCGGGTCACATGATCACTTGGTGCTTTATGTGATGCAAAGCAGGCCTGTTTCTCAATGGGAGATTAGTCAACTGACAAATAGGGCTGTGCTCCGAAATCCTTATACTTACACGGTAACACTGGCTCCCTGTACCATCCGCATTTAACAGACACTCTGGTTAAGCTGGGTTATTAGGGCCAGCTGGTAGCACTACTTGGCTTATATTCCAGACTTTCTAAAAAGCCTTTCCATGTTCTGGGACCCAAAGAAAGTCTTGAAGTTTTCTCATTTCATATACGCTAATCCCAAAAGCCAAAGAAACCCGACAATCTTGTGCCTCTTTTCTAGAGGAAGGTGTAACAAGCAGTGTTTTTTTCACTTTGGACAGGATAATCCAATATACTCCAGATGAGTGGCCTTCTATAAACTTCACTGAATTGACAGACACTTAAAAGTAGCCTCTGTTGTTCATACATCTTACCAAGAACACACACTTCTTTTTCACCAGGTTCAACTGAAAAATGTCACCAAGAAGGTGGAGCAGTGTGATGTTCTATAGCATGGTCATTGTCCTTGAAAACTAAAATATGGCTGAGAGCCTAAGAGTTGACATACCCTTGGGATTAGATAGGGAAAGTATACTATTATGCCTTTGAGGTAAATAACAACTGATTCTGGTATTCTCTATTAACTAGAACAGGAGGAAAATATACTTGCCAAATATATAAGTCTATATCAAGTGCTAGAAACTGTTAATCTAGCATTATGAACAACAAATGCAATTGTAGTTACATCCGACTACATTTACAGTAGTCCACTGTCATTCTCCAAGACAATAGATTTTCTGTAGATGCTAAATAGGTGAGTTAAATGTAGAAGTGCAAAGAATCACAATCTCCGCACTTTTTTAAAGCCTTCTATAATGGCATTAATCTCTGTGATTTCCTCAGGATTGTAGTATTGTTTTGTCTACTACTTTGATAGGTAGGGAGAATTCCAGCTTCCATTTGACCCTTCATTCTTAATAGCATTCACCCCATAAAGTCAACACGGTAGTTCTCTGGTTGCTGAAATGTCTACACCAATTACACATTTAAGAGCAAGAAAATAATTACAAGAAATTTTCACAAACTGACTGGGACCACTGAGAGGTTAAATCAGACCCAATATTTTTTAGCACTTCTACAGAACCACCATGGTGTTCTGAGTCTTAGAATATTAATAGTGATGAAAGCTGGAATCCAGTAAGTCCCAAAAAGTCTTAACGGCTCCCTTTTCCCAGTGCAGAGTTGTAATTAAATAATTACATGTTTCTTGGAGGAAGGATAGAATCACAGGTTCCTGGTCTCCCATTCATTCGATGGTTCTACTTTTATAAACTGGTCTGGAAATTGAGTGAAAGTCTTAACATTTCCATCAATGAGATTCAAGCTGAGCCTATGTTTTACAGATGTTAGGTTTTTTATTTTATATATATAAATACATATATCAAGTGGAATCTTAAAATTCCAGTCATCATTTAATTCTTAGAAACCTCGTAAGCAATTAACTACCAGCAAAGATCGGATTGTCACTCCAGTTCTGCTGCCAGAAGCTGATTCTACCTTACTTACAGCAGTTAAGCATTGCTACTTTCCTCTGCCGCTCCTTTGCTTCTGCCAGGATCTCAACAGACCCAATTCAATAAAAATGCCCATTTTAATAGTGCATTTTTCACCTTTACTCCAACCTGTAGAAGACTCCACTGTAATAACTTTTCAAGAATGCGTTTATATTTCTCAATACTTTGGTGAAGAGATTGTCCTTTGTAGCCTTTTAGTAAGTTACGGGGTCATAAGTGAAGTCACTACTCCAATAGTCCTTTCTTCCCAGTATTTGGGTCCATCCCCCTACATTATATCATCAATTTCTGATTCTCAATTTCTGTCCAAGTGAGTCCCTTTTCAAGTCAATCATTCAGGCCAAAAGTTACAGTCCTTCCCAGTTGTACCAACTAGAACAGTGAGCCAGAATATTTAGGAAAGGCACCCAAACTATTAAGCTATATTTTAAGCTATGCTTTTTCCTCTCTAGTTTAGAGTCTTGTGATTCATTCTCATGCCTATTCCCTAGATTGTTTTTACAGACATAAATGAGTAAAATCATGTAATTCCTTGAATGTGTAAACTTTTGCCTCATAAGATAGATACTATAATTGTCTTTCTGTAGATAAGCTAGTGTGAGAATCTACCTATAAGTCTAAAACAGTGAGTCGTAGGAAACAGGGGCAAGAGGAAAACTGGCATCATCTTGCAAGGAAACTACCTCAGCAAGGTCATTACAGAGTTTGTAAACAGGATGGTGCACAAGAGAGCAGGACATGCTTCTGCAGCAATAGAAGGTTGGTGGAGTGTTGAGGAGCTCATTGTTCATTATTCAGCTGAACCCCTCTCCATTGTCCCAGTTCTCAGGGTCCCACTCCTTCCCCATCAGCACCAAAACTTCTGCATAAAAGACTTAGTGATTCTGTGAGTTCAGATTATCTTTTTTTTTTTTTTAAGCGTAATAGGCAAGGAAAAGAGAAGAGGAAGAAGCGTTTTTAAACTCATTTTTATTTTGGTTGTTCATCTTGCTTGTTCCCTCTGACTCAAGGATTCGAATCCAGGTCCTTGGGATGTATGTGGACTGCACTCGCCGCAGGCAGTGGACCTAACAACTACTACTCCAGGGCACACCTCAGATTACCTTTTAATCATCAACTCTTAGGATAAAATTGCATTTGATATCCCAATGTACCATCCCTGCAGCTACATGAAATGGAAAGTCATAGAAGCTCCTTGGTCTTCTGATCATGCCTGGTGTCAATAACTTAAAATTCCCAAGCATATATTTTAAATTCTCTAATGTGGTAGAAACAGTCACCCAAGACCACAATCCTTGTATTTTTCATTCTCACGATGATGGTCAGCAGGCACTCATTCTATCAAAGTCTTACCTTCACTGGACACTTCACTGCAAATGACAAATATTTTAGGTAGTTATTTTGCCACTTCATATCATATATTTCCAGTATTCTATATTGCTAACATAATCATTGCTCCTGTCAAATTTAATTAAGTCAGAAAAACCAAATCTGCACTTTCAGTTTCTTTAGAGTCTGTGTTGCCTGTACTTTCCTGGTACCAATCACTGTCATGAACAAGGTTCCAATTCAGAAAATATGTGTCTTTCTAGCAAGTGGAAGCAGAAGGACTTTATTACAGGGTATTTTTTTTAATCTCACTAAGTGATTGAGAGAGTCAAGAAACAGACTTAGGTTGAGAGTTTGAAGTAACTCCAGTATAGATGGCAGAACTGGGTCACCAAGGGGGTTCTTGGCTCTCCCCAGTTAGGAAATGTACCCCCGCAAAAAATAAACTGCAATCTGATGACCAACATCAGGAAGCTACCCAGAGCAGAGGACCACGTGGACAGAAACCTGGCTCCACATCAAACCAGGATATACTTTAATCCTCACCTGCAAACTGGGTGCCTGCCTCTTGATACCCACAAACTTATGCTCATGCTGCCATGTAAAATGTAAATGTCTCTATGACCAGACATTAAAAGAAAAAAAAATAGAAACAGTGAAAGCATGACCTCTGCCTCATTTCTGCCTTGCAGTCCTTGCATCTGGTCCACATAATGGCTACACTTCAATCACATCCAGAGTCTGGAGGGCAGCGGAGTCTGTGAAATGAAGATGGTTTAGTTCTCTGGTTGATACAGTGCAGGAAAACATAGTAGAAGGCAGGTGCAATAAATATTGGGCATATATCTACCAAACCCATCACAAGCCTCAAATAATGAGTTCTAGTCTTAACTGACAAAGAACCTAAGTACATACAATCCTATTCATGACAAATGAGTGTACTGCTTACGCTTCTTTATATTCCCCACATACCTTTATAATCTCTGGTAGTTACAGGTAAACTGTAAATTCCATTTGATTTAGATGGCTGGTTTAGACTAAGCTACAGTAGAGAAAGGCATTTATTTTTGTTTTTCTGACTCATTACTAGAAGTCACTGGGATATGGTGCTTTACATAGCTGTAGCAAAAAAAAAAAATTTTACTGTTTATCTTGATGAGATCCCAGAGAGTCTTCTGAATCATCCAAGTAACAGTAAATTATATTTGGCAGCACTGTAAATTGAAGTATGTCGTATAATATACTCATTTCTGGAAACTGATCAGGAACCAAAACACCCTTTTTTTCATTCACTTCAGAAAACAGAGGTTACTATCTTAAGAAATGGCACACACTCGTGGTTTCTTGCCTTGAAGTCAGTAATATGCCTTACAGAAGAGTCCCAGTTGGAAGAACAAATCTATTTTCTCAAAGATAACTCCTTTCTCATCTTGCATTCAGTTGTCTTGAAGTTACTGACATCTCTGGAGTAATCATTTTGCTTGAAACTGAGATCATCTTTGTGAGTTTTTCTCAGAGGAACAACTGACCCAGAGAAATGCATTCTCATCCTTCCGAATCTGCTCTAAGCACCAAAACCTATTGATTGGAATGTTTAACTACCCAGTTCAAACAACATACCAGCTATCGGCCAGAACCAAACTTTGCACAGTGCACCAATCTGCTAAGAAATTTTGGAGATCAATTATCATCCAGTCTATCCCCTTTCCTTCAGTCAACACTATGCAGATCACTTCTGGCCTACAAGAAACTGACTGTGACTTAGGAATAGCACTCAATAGCCATTTTCTTCTCAATTCATAACCCCTTTTACTTCCTAAGCCACTGACTGAAAAAGTAACTACAAAAAGGTGGAAAGTTTCCATTAAAGAAGCATCAAAGAGATCTCACAATAACCACGAGTCTCCCAAATGATGTATCAATGATTACTGCATGTTACTCTACTTGCATTAGGAGGCAGAAATGTTGATGTAAGCCTACCAGATCGCTCTCTGGAAGAAACGAAGAGAAATAGAGATACTTAATCTAGTGATTCAACAGCTCCCCTTCCTCTTGAATTAGTAGAATAATTCCTTCAATCTTTAGCTAGATCACAGCTTAGCAATTATAGGCTGCTCTGGACTTGGACCCTTAGAGTATTTTTCAGAGTGGAGTAGTCTTCCATTTCCACATTCTTTTTTTATATTTTCATTAAAGGAAAGGTATAAGCAGGAAGAGAGAGGAGGAAGAAACATTTATTTAATTTAGTTGTTCACTTTGGTTGTTTTCCTGGTCCAGGGTCTCAAGCCTGGGTCATTGAGATTTATGTGGACTATGTCCAATGACCTTATCCACTAGGTTACAAGGTGTGACTATTCCCACATTCTTACAACAAACTTCATCAATGTATGTACAATCTTCTCCACAGTCCTTTCCTTAAATACATTCAGATCCAAACTTTCCTATCTAATCCTAAATTCTCAAAAGTTGTCTGTCAAGAATCACTAGGACCTATGAGTATTGGCTAGGATGGAAATTGATTGCTCCAAAGAAAGGTATTTAATATGGCATTTTTTGTTAAAGAAACCATGGAATTAGATGCCACTTCTACTCCTTTTTAAGAAATCAGGAAAGGACTAAGAAAAAACCCTCAGGATCTCATACTGGAAAAGTCTCTGGACTCCAAGGAAAACTCAGCTATACGTTATTGATTTGTGATGTCTGTCTGGTATTGTCTTCTAATTTCTTTCCCTTAGCAGACAGCAATGAAAGTCTCTGCATAGTTTGCCTTTCTGACCTAATTTGTGCTTTATCTCTCTTAAAATTGTGTTATCACCCACACACGCATACAATGATCCTCTGTCATGACCCAACATAATCATAATGAGCAAGTTTCAGAACTAAGTTTTGTGGGTTTCAATTGTAGCTTCACCATATCAAACCGTTGGGCAAGTTCTATGCCTCAGTTTCTTAACCTGTAAAATGAAGATAAAAATAGCATGTACCACAAAAGATTGTATTTTGAAAATTAAATTATGAATTCCAATAAAATGCTTAGAAAAAATGTCTGACATAAGATGGTACCCAATAAATACATATTAGCTCATACTATTATGGGACATAGGATCTGAGCAGGATATTGAGTAATTACATCCCCTTCCTGTCCTGTTAAACAGTGGGTTCTAGGTATTGACCATACCCGCAACTTCCTTTTCAGCAAAGCAGTTGTAGGTAGTTTTTTTATTAGGTTACCATAGCTAATGATCATTGAAACAAAGATAAATACAACCAAATGCATATAAGATGAATATGAGAAAGACGTATTGCCAATGAGATAACATGACTTGAGATGCCACTTAACTGGAACATTCTCTTTTGGAAAGTCAAAATGCAGAGAGAGACAGAGACAGAGACAGAGACAGAGACAGAGAGAAAGAAAATAACAGAGCCTGCATGACTAGATCACTACTTATCAGGGCTATCATAGTCTGGATGGCAATGATTCACTGAATTATCCACGAAGCCAGTTAAATGTTTAAGCCTAGGAAGCAAGTATTCAGTGATGGTATAGGTTCTAAGATGAAATTTCCATATTTCTTTCTCTTAAGAGCTATAACCTACACAGTGATTTTCCAACTTCAGTCTTAATAGGAACCTGGGAAATTTGTTAAAGCTTCTCTAGAGACTTGGACTTAGTTAGAACTAGAGTGAGACCTCAAATAGGATCACTATTTGTGGTCACACAATTTATTCACTGTACTCCTCTGGGACACATTGCTATTGGCTGTGATATGAATACTTCCAAAGAGTTGTGTACAACCTGATCAGTTAAATGTGACAGCCAGGAACAATTCTCATTTAAGTGACTCCAAAAAGCAGAGCCATGAGTGGTTCACAATAAGAAATACTGAAACTTGCTGGGTTATATTTCCTTTTTGCAATCTAAAAGTTTAACAAATAGTAATTCCCTGCCCTCCTGATGCACGCCTGTCCTAGTCACTGCCCCAACTTCCACAGTATCCACAACAGAGAGGGAAGAGGATAGACTGGGAAAGAACCACTACATGTGTTTCATTATATGCAGAAAGTCTCAACAAGAGACTTGAAGTCTAGTCTAAATCTATGTCTCTTCTGAGTGCTACTAGCTGTGAAGCAATTGAAATGAAACCAAACACTCAGAGTGCAGAATGAATTGCTGATGAAAACTTTACAACACCCGGAAGGCACTGGCATGGTGCTCCAGCTCCTTGTCCTTCGTTAAAGATGCTGCTTTTTAAGCTCCATTAATTGGCGAGAGTCTCAATATAGTCAGGGAGTAGGATGCCACCACAGGCCCCTGACTGTGCTCTCAAGAAAAGATTTATCATCTATCAAGTGAGTTCAAGTGAACAGGTTTTTGCTGAGCACAGTTAGGTGCTGATAGGATAAAGAAGAATTAGAAGACTCCTTCCCAAGCTACCCAAGGAGATTATCCTCTCTTGTGGGGAAGAGTGACATGATGAAAATATAAAGAAATTAGAGCACTAGGAAGAGTACAAGTCCTCAAGTGCTGAGTTACTGAGACTGTACATGCAATGACTTCAGAAAACTGAGAACGGTGAGGCTATCCAATGCCACATGGAAGCAACTGAAGAATATTCCAGGGTCTCCTTTTTCTAAACAGTGAAATTTGAAGGGAGAAACAGTCTTGCTCATTTATCTGTCGACTGACGTTTCCTGTGATCACAGTATTGAACTTGGTCATGTCTACTTCACATTCTGTAGATCTAACATTTTACTCCATTTCTTCTGAATACATCTCCTTCTGCTACCTGTTTGCCTGGGCTTTTCAGACACCTGGACTGAGACACCTGTAAGAAGCTCCCAGCACTTGCGCAAACCTAGCAGTGTCTGTGAGCTAACACTGGGGAGGGTTGGTGGGTGGGAAACCCACACCAACAGAGGATGGGAGCTTGTGGCTGCCCCGGCCCCCCGCTCCACCCCAGAGTACCTTGAAAGAACAATTCTGAGAGGCATTCTTCATGGTTAGAGGGCCCAAAAAACATTCGACCCCACCTTCCCACAGTTGTAACCAAACATGATAACACTTGGGTCCCCATTCTTCCCGAATGTTTCCCCCTTCCTAGTCCTCCATTCCAGTTCCCTGAAATCACATCCCAAAATAAGCTACGTGCATACAAATCCTAGTCTCAAGCTCTACTTTCTGAAGAAAACCTGGTGAAAAACAGTTCGTAGAGAGTGATTTGAATATTTTATTTTCAGTTTGCAGGGAATTCTGACACAGGGTTTTTCCCCAAGCACACTCATCTCAGCACAGTTCAAAGCAATTGTGCTATCAACTTGATTTGAGGTTTTGCCAAACAGAGATTATAACTCATGAAGGCCCCGGGTGTGAGGACAAGGAGCAGAAAGGAACATTTAACTTTTCCAAAGTCCCTATTATGTGCCAACCACTGTGCGTATATATTTGTATGTCATTAATTGTCCCATAAACCTGGTGAGGTAGGTAGACTCATTCATCTTTCAGAGATGAGGAAACTGTGACTCAATGACAACAAGAATTGACAGAAACGGGATGTGAATTCAAGTCTAGGGACCCCAAAGTCCATATATTTTCCATTTACCTGATGCTTTGTCCAACACACTAGCTTAAAGCCTCTCTCTCATGATGTCAATGGTCTTCATGTATTTTTTCCAGACTTGAAACTATAAGTCAGTGACCTGCAACAATTTGTCAGCATTTCAGTCTGTCCAGTTTGAGGGAGGGAGTTGACCTCTTACACAAGCGGGAACTCCCAGAACAGGAGAAAGCTACTGGTCTGTAAGCTCCACCCAGGGACTGAAAGTCTGCCTCAATTTGGCTCTGAGAAGTGCAAGGAAGCTGTCTGTCTGGTAGAGAGCACAGACCATGCATCAAACCTGTCCTGGCCCTGGACTCAGTATTGAGTACACAGGCAGGACGCAAGTATATTTGCCAAGTAACCTATAAGCTCCATTTTCCTCCAAGGAAAATGGCTGTCAAAGGGACGTCATGGGAGGCCACGTAACACACTTCTGTGCTATCTTCATTGTGTCCCACTTGCAGCTTTTACAAGTATTAGGGTCTGAATACACTTATTAAAACCACACAGTAGTATTTTGAGATGAGAACCTCTCCCTGTGCTCACCTACATGACACCTCAGCTCCTTGAGCTGTCACTCTTTTTCTTCTATTTTTTTAAGGAAAGGTGCAGGCGGGAATGAAGGCAAGTAGGCAGGCAGTCAGGAAGAGAGAAGAAGCATTTACTTTTATTTAATTTATTTTACTTTATTTACTTTATTTAGTTGTTCGCCTTGGTTATCCCCAGCGGCCCTGAGTTGCAAACCCAGATCCTTGGGATATATGTGGACTACACTTGGCTGGAGGCAGTTGACCAAACTTCTACTCCACCAGGGCATAAAGAGCTGTCACTCTTTATATTGCTCCCATAGGATTAACTAGACCCTAGCTCGACATCATCTGTCCTCCCCTAATTTTGCGTTTATTGACAAATTGGCTGACTCTGGTTGATTGTTACTGATTCTTAAGTCAAAACAGAAGAAAACGGTCCAAGTTCAGGGCAGTGGAAGCTTAGATATATATTTTCATGCCATTTCTGTGGTCACTGTGACCATGTCACATCTTTGGGAATATGCACTCTCAACTTGCATCTCCCAATCTAGGTAAAGGAAAAAAAAAATCAAAAGCATCAAGCTTAGACAATGCCACATTTGTTCATTCGCTTGTATTTATTGAGACAGAATTACATTTCTACACAAAGAAAACAAGGCACTTTAATAACTAATGAACTTTTTTGAGCACTAGGAAGCCATGGTGTTAGAATGCTTTACAGAGTTTCTCAAACTGTAGTCCCTGGATGGTTGTTAAGAAAATAGATTCCTGGGCTCCACCTCAGACTTAATGTATCAGAATTGATTTGGGTTGTTGTGTTTTTTTTTCCTTTTTCCTTGTTCGCCATAAGAGTCTCATCATACTAAAGTTGGAGACCCGCTAGATCTATGAAGACTGACATGCCCTACATGACCAAGCGAAGATTTCAGTGATGCACATCGATTCTGCCTTGCCCAGGTGAGAGCTTTCACTCCAGTTCTGGCACCGTGACATATATTCCTCCTTCATTATATGAATTTGAGTCAATGGATTGGTGAGCATGAAAAGAAACAAGGGAAGAAAGATCAAGGAATTGAAGAGGAAGTTATCTGTGAGTTGATGACGACACGTAAGTCACCACAAATGCACATTTTTTCAGCTATTTCCTACATATGTGTATGGCCCTCAATAACTTTCCTGAAAGTATTTTGGTTTCAAAATCATGTTCTGAAAATATACTCTGAAGGTAACAAAGGGTTAACTTAATTGTCTAATTTCCACAGGGCATATAGGGAAAATCTGACTTTGTAGCAAAGATCATTGTACTATCACACAATTATACCTGTTATACCACCTTACACTTGCAACTTTATTATTTATAACAGCCTTTAAGGACACAATCTTGCTTACACTTTGCATTGTTGGACACCAAAGTTACAACTTATAGGTGAATAAGGTTGACAATTTGTCAGGATTTGGTTATCTCCCCCAAATAATTTCTTCTAAACACACTAAGATCTTGAAGACATTTTTCAGTCAGGATATAGGAAACATGTAAACTCTGACTGATGGGCTGAGTTTTCCAAGACAATCTTCACCTGCAGGTATGTAGTCAGTGGCAAAAGAAATGATTTGCAAGAATGAAAATTAGCTCCTCTGATTCTCTGGATTTGAGTGTGTACATTTTGTTAATAAAAGTACCTGCCATAGATCAGGTTCTAGGAGCCATGTCTTGTCTTTAATCACTTCCTGAAGTTATTCTGATCTGCGTTATGCAAATCTGCCTGCTGAAGAAAGACCCACGCTCATACATAATGTCTTTGACCACAAAGTCTCTGCCATCTGTTTCCACACTAGGAAAGCATTATTTGGATTCGGTGATGAAATAAAAATCCTATTCACATAAATTCAAGTCTTATTCTCTAACCCTGGGTTACCTCCTGCTGAAATTACAAGAAAAAATAACTTTGTTAATTAAAACGACAAAGTGTGAACATGTGTTACTCAAGAATATTGATTCTTCCACCTACGTCTCTAAGTTAACATTCATGTGAACCTTAGTTTCTTATTTGTTCATTGGAAATGAAAGCTTTTAAAATCAGGGTTCCATGGTGTGCCCTGGTGGAGTAGCAGTGTGGTCTGCCACCTCTGGTCAAAACCCACCTACGTCCCAAAGACCCAGGTTTGCATCCCAGGCCCAGTTTGAAGATGAAGAACAAACGACATAAACAACTACACTAAACTAAAATAAAATGCTTCTTCCTGCTCATTTTTCTTTTCTTTTAAAGGAAAGATACAGGCAGGAGAGAAGGTGAGCGTGTTAGGTAGCAGTTAGATATTAACGGGGTGAGAGGCCAGAGGACTGTGACAAGTTATCACATCTTTGACAGGTTATTTGTACAGTGAGCAGCCAACCAGCACGAGGCTTGTGGTTAACTTGCCCCTAGAAGAGGGGCTCTGACCAGTTTGCAGCAGCCAGAGCACCCTCTCCTGTCTTAGAAGTGTGCTTTCATGCTCTCCAGTAAACATGGACCGACCTGTGGGCCTCTCCAGCACTCTTTCCTGCAGGATACAAGAACCTGGGCTAGTGCAGAATGCCCTGCAAGGAGCAGAGCTGGCAGGCAGGAAGAGAGAGCACGAAGAAGCACTTCATTTATTTTCTTTACTTGTTCATCTTGGTTGTTTGCCCCAGCCAATTAACTGAGAGCAAAATGTCTAATTATATGCAAACCTGGGTCACTGGGATGACTGTGGACAGCGCTCAGTCAAAGGTAGCTGACCAAACTGCTACTCCACCGGACACACCCCTCCTCCTCTTTCTTCCTGCCTGCTTGCCTACACATCTTTATTCCTGCCTGCCAATTCTCCTTAAAAAATACACACACACACACACACACACACACATACGTTCAAACATATATACACACATAAATTCAGGGTGGCATATGTCATCATTTTTTCAGGTACCACAATACTTTGAAAAGTTGTGGGAGGACACTGTATTTTTATAGTTCCCTTTAGCTGTTGCACCAAAGATTTCAAGAACATTTATCACCATTGAGGATCTTACTGAAATGAGAAAATCTATGCAGATAAGGACACTGAAGAACTTGAGAGGGGAATTTAAGTTTGGTTAGACAAAAGAAACATTATTATCAAAGTTAATAAAGGTGGATTCTGAATACTTAAATTCTACCCCATTATTCAGCGCTGGATTGCAGGGACAACGTGGCTTGAGGGCTAATGCATAATCTGCCATACAGTCTGGAGTTTCAGCTCCACACTAGTACCCCTGCCTTGGGGAGTTGATAATTGAGAATCACCTCCCCCTTTTTTTGCTCCTTCTTAGCAGATCTAGAATTAGGATGAGTAGCCAGTTACTTGGCTCATTTCTCTCCAGCCCTTACCAGTTCCTGGCTCTGACACTTGGTCATTTTCCCTCCAGAGAAGGATGTACTAGGAAATGTAGAAAAGTTACCTGAGTTATCTCTTCACAATTGCATTTCCTGGCCCCACCGATAAGGATTTCCTAGGCACTTAGGGAAGATACTCAGCTTAGGTCCCCTGGAACCTGATGGTCCATCATTCAGTAGAAGGGAAGGAAGACACTAAAGAAGTGTTCCTGGAGAAGACAAGGGAGGCAGGGCAAAAGCCCATCCTCTAGGATAAGATACTAGCCCTTTTGAGTATAAATAACTTACAGCAACCTCCCTCCATTGGGGGACAGAAGAGGTAGAGATGGAAGGAGACATTTCTGCATCTTAGAAACCTCATCAACCCAGAATCTCAGGGCCACATACGAGTCAAAGGCTCTTTCTGCCCCCTCTACTTCTGACCATGGCCTCACTGTTTTGTCTGGGCTGACCATTCTGGACCAAGTTCTTCCCTCTCTGTCCCAAAGTTGTTCATATAAGCCTTTCACATCATCGCTCATATCCATAGCTTTCCATAGCCATTGTTTCCATTCCAGTTCAGATATTAATATTCACATATGAGGATTTATCACAAGAGACACTTACTGGATTCCTTGACTTGTCCATCAATCACTCTATCTGAGTATCATCATCTTCATGCCATGCTTACCTGTCTATACCTCCCTACTATCCATAGATTGTAGTATATTAAGAGCAGAAATTCGGAAGCCAGTCTGCCTGGGTTCACATCCTGATTCTGTTAGTTAATAAATGTCCAAGATATTATTGTGATGGGAAGTATATGCGCGCTAAATATCGGACAATCGCAGGTCGAGAGTGCTGTCGTGACTGCTCTAGGTGCGCTGTTACTTATTTGCTCTTAGGACAGTTTATATAAATAATAATATTTCTGTGCTGCCGGACTAAGATACGACCACACAAATATTAGTTGCAAGTTACACACAGGCTTTATGACTCAGAAATTCCTGATGCCTGGGTTCAGCTTAAGAGGGGCCGTGGTGATCTCCTCTCAAACAGCAGCTGCAGCGATGAGTTTTGACTGGCGAAGAGCTGACATCCGACGGGACACCGGCGAGCAGTCGCTTCCAGCCGATCACCCTACAGAACGTCATAGAGTCTACGCTGGAGTCCAGGCGACTGACATGTTGAAAGGAGGCCCTTTTCTAGCTTGAATATGTGGATACATTTGGATACAGCTGGATACATTTGGGGTTCTGTTATCACATCTTAATGTTCACTTCACATATCACACTTTAACACACTGGTGTGTCAGGACATTGCTGACGTCTTATCTATCACTCAGCCTAGGTTTACTCTCTTTACTAAACACAAGCAAGGTCCAAGCAAGTTTAAACATGCTTTTTCTGAGTTTGCAATAGTAACACAGTATTGCATCAGAATATTTCAAACAACTTCAAAATAATATAGCAATAACTCTGTACAAAGGATAAATCTCTGTACCTCTGTACCTCAATGTCTTCCTCCTGATACAGAGATAACATAGTAGCAATCTAATAGGATTAATCCGATTACATGAATTCATATAGCACAGGGTCTGCTACTCAGTAAGTGGTATCCTTAACTACTATTGTTACAGAATGTAGCCCCAGCTTCTTGGCCCAGCACCCTTTGGCCAATACAATCTGTGCCCCAGAACTCTACACTTATCGATAATGAGGCTCTCCTGGATGGAGCATCCTAGTAGTTACTATAACAAATCAGAAATCCACTTAAGGTGATCATTTTGGTGGTCAATGAGTCAGTCATTCTCTGTTCTATCAGAGAAGATATTAAATATGAACCAAAAGCCTAGGAGTATAGAAAGCTGGGGGGAAGAAGTGATTTTCTCCCCTCTACCACATCGGGGACACGTATTATGCTTCGAGACGCCAGAAGGGAAGATTTGAACTAATGATAATCTAATGAGGATGCCAACTCAGTTTTACTTTGCAAGACAATGTAATGAGTAGTGAGTCCTGTGGGCCCCGGGCAGGATGATTTTAACTGGTGGTGTGATGTGGGTCAGAGCAGTCAGCTTCTACAAGGAACTACTCTGGGAAATAGCATCTTCCGAGTCCAAGCAACAGCGGCCCTTGCTACTGTTGTAAATGAAGTTTCTCATGGTATTTGAAGGGCGGTGTGTGAGTTCATGAGATGTAGCAAGGGAGCACAGAATGGGAAAAATGAAAAAGAAGAAGGGCACGGTGTAGCATAATGAGGTAGAGGTGGGAGGACAAGTACAATAAAGTGGACTCAGAATTAAGACAAAAATGATTTTAAGAACAAAAGAAAATACAAGTGGAAGAGTAGAGATGAAAGGAACTGAATATTGGAGGACACAGGCACCTCTGGAAAGAGAACTAGAACTGGCAAGAGGCTGAGTCCTGATGGAGTCTGAAGACTTCAAAGACACAGATATCATAATGCACAAGACAATGAGGACATCCCTTCCTAGTCTAAATAATGTCATTTGTAAAAGCTTAGCGAAGTGTTAAATAAAAGATGGACAAGCAAATGAGAACAACACGTATGCCAGGCAGATTCTTGAAACCTCAGAACCCTCTTCTTTAGTAATAACAGGTGGCTGAGTTAGCGTTATTTAGTTTCCCCAACATTCTAGTTCCCTCTACTGCTTGGAGACAGGGCCAGTTCAATGTGCTTCCTGAACAAAACCATCACTGTTGGAGGAAGGAAGTATAAACAGTGTGGGTTTTGCCCCCAAGATTATCAGTAGAGAGGTGGTGTTGCCCAGTCCTTCAGGCAATTCCTCCCATGGAGGATGCCTTGACATTATCAAATACACTCTAATGTAAAGATTTAGCTACTCCAAATTACTGGGTCCCCATAAAGTAGCCACCATCACTATATGATGGAGAAATGGTAAACAAGTGTCCATTTCTGAGCTATCTTTTCCTCACACGTGAATAATTTCATGAAAATTACATGTGAAAACAAATTCTTTCTATCACCTCCAGAATCGGGAATAAGGATCAGAGTCATAGACCAGCTTCTTTAGATAATCCTCACTACCTAGGAGAGTAGTCAGTCATCTAGGAGTAAAAATACCAGAAAGAGGGGGACATGTCAAAACCTTCTCCATGAAGAGCCCCAAACAGGAGATAGAAGCATTGTTTGAAAAGAGAAGAAAAATCTTTAGACTAGAGGACACCACTCCGTTTTGTCTTGTTTTGGCTTCTCTTATTTTTTATTTTGTTTTTTAACTTAAGAAACAGACAAGAAAGAAGGTGAGAAGGCAGGCAGGCAGGAAGAGAGAGGAGCAAGAAACTGGTTTATTTTTTATTTCGTTCATCATGCGTCTCTTAAAGTGCTCAATTGCAACGTCGTTTTTTCCTGTTTTGTTTGTTCATTTACCCAAGGGCAATGACAGGGAGGTGGAGAGGATGAGGACCATGCTCCACGGCAATAGGTTAGGTTCCTTAGAGAATTCTTGGGCTCACCGGAAGGACATGAGGGCATTGGGGATGAGGGGTGAGTAGTCATGAAGGAGAAGCTGCCAATCAAAGGTCTCGGTGGTGGGCATGTGACCTCCCTTGGCCAATCAGAATCCTTTCTGAGTTGTTCAACCCTGAAGCTGTGAGAAGCCACCTGTCTCGGGTAGTGCTTTCATGCAAGCAGGTGCTGAGAAAACGAGTCAGGTTGTGAGTGCTTTTATAAGAAACCAGTAAGGGAGAGGAGGAAGCAGCGCAGGATCTGGAAGAGGAATGAGAAGCTTCCCTGGAGTCCTCTTCTGGGCTGTGAGCAGGTGGGGACAGTCCCCACGGCAAGGTTGATGGAGGTAACCCTAATCCCCCTTCTCCCATCTCCTTCTCTCTATTCGGGGCCCTGGGCTCTGGATAAAAAGCCTCCACAACCTTCTTTCTGAGTTTTGGTTCTAGTTCACCTTCTGTACGCTTTCTTGAACTCTTTCTCCACTGAACCCACAGATGATGCGTTTTTCTATTTTCCAGCTGCACTGGTAACCTGACTGCAGATGTCGGGACTGCGAGAATTCTCTGCTCAGCTCCACGTTTACATACAGGGCCTGAAGTACCTCAGCGGCTTCCACATACCTTCCAGGCTCAGAGACATTGCCCAGCCCAGAGACTCTGTGCATATTTGGGCTTTAAAAAAATCATTTATTGAAGGACAAACCTAGAATCTATTAACGTCTTTGGATATTTAAGGAAAATAGACAACTGAGGGGGAAAACACACTTTGAATGATGGGGAATACTTCCTTTTCAAAATTTAAAAATCACTGCTTCATTTTCTTGAAACATCTCTATCACTGATAATAAGAGCTACCACTTATTAATGGCAATCATATGTCAGGCTTCAGGCATTCATGGGCACATGTCATTCTCAAGCTGAGAAAAGAGTTCCCTAAGGCCACACAGCTGATGTGTGGAAAGGCTTCTTCCACATATTCCATCCTAAGTCTATCAGACTCCAAATCCATCCTCCTAACTGCTTTGCCCAGCTTTTGCCAACAATCGTATTTCCTGAGCTGAATGCCAAGACCCAATTTCATAGGGAGTTTGGATTGTACAGAGAAGCAAAGTAGGTATTTGGAAATGCTTCAGGAGTGTTTTCTAGGTAACTGGGCAGCAGTCCATCATGGAAGGATCCCAAGTCCTTTACCATTTGTACTATCATTCATTCATGTAACAAATTCTTAAAGAGCACTATTTGTTTTGAGCACTATTCTAGGCACTAGGTATTTGTCAATCAACAAGACAGACCAACAAAAAAACAAAACAACAGTAACCAAAAAGAAACAGCACATTCCATGTTCATTGAGTTTACATTCTGAGATGCAGAATGGAGACTAAAAAGGGAGGTAGGCAATAAATATAGAGCATTAAATAAATGTTATAGTCATCGCGATAGGGAAAAAAGACCGAAGTAAGGAAAATTTAGAATGCAATTTAAAATAAGATGATCAAGTTAGGCCTCCCGGGGGAGGTAACTTTTGACAGACTTGAAGAGAGTGAGGCATATAGCTCTCTTGAGGAAGAGCTGTCCACACAGAAAGAAAAGTGGGGGTAAAGGCCTGAGACGTGTCTAAGGAGCAGTGACAAGCCAGTGTGGCTTGAAGTGAGGGTGACTGGAGATGATGATAGAGAAGAAACCGTGAAAGGTGGAAGTTGGGGGCACTACTTCACAGGCTGGTCTCTTGGGGTCAGTACATGATGGTTTTTTCTGATACCCCACTAAGTCCTCAGGTACGTCATAGACCCATCGTTTTCAGGATTCCAGATGAAAACTAGTGAGGTTGTCCTGATGGTAGCAATGTAGCAGTTTCAGTTACTCTCTAAGCTATTCTTGTCCTACTCACCCCACCCTAACACCCACTCTCAACTCAGTTTTTCAAGAAACTGGGGTGGTTGGAAAGCAGAAGAGGCAAAATTGCCCATGTCTCAGGCCATCTGCAGCTGCCACCTCTGCATGCTTCTCTCGCTACAGAGCTGGAGCCCCTCACCCCTTCCCTACATATTCAGCCATCCCCAACCCCAGGACTTACTGACGCTGACCTTAAGCAAGAAGCCCTCTGGGAAAATTCTGCTTTGTTCATAAGACACGTCCCCAACCCATGACCAATTCTGGGTGACTTTATTCCTTGTATCTGATTTTTGGCTATTGAACTGGTACCCCAGCCCCTCTTGGATTCAGATCATGCCTCCATATTGTCAGTCCCCCGTCTGGCATGTGCTCAATATGTCCATCCGTGATGCTCTTTAACACTTGCTTGGAAATCACTTCACTGTGGAAATCAGCCTTTCTCTAGGAAATGGGGCTCCCACCTGTGGTCTGGGGAACCTTCCAGATGCTACTTTCAGTTAGCTGAACCAGATCTTCTTTCACTATGACTCCTAATTTATGACAGTTGTTATCTGGGCCATGTCACTTTCACTCGCGGTGAAAAATTTCTGTTCATAATGACACCTCAGGAAGGGTGGGCAAATTGGGCGCTGGGGTGTGAAATATGTCAGAGAGATAACTACTGGCCAACCCTGCTCAGCTTTCAACCACTTTTGTTTTCATGTCCACTTGAGGCAAGTTTAAGGGATATTGGCAAAGGTAAATTGAGACATGTAACCTGAATCCTGGAATACATGATAAAATAGACCCAAAATTCTACGTATTTTCTACATTTTGGGCAGAATTCTATTTCAAATATTTTTACTGGTTATTATTAAGAGAGCATTGATTTTGAAATTCCAAATCTCACACATGCTTATTACTTTCTAAAAAAGCCCAAATCTTTTAAGTGGAAAGCAGAATTCTCTTCACCCTATCTTATTCCATTCTGATTCCCCGTTCCACTCCTGAGTGTTAACTACCCACAGTTAGCAATGTATCATTCCAGATGTACTGCCTACGAATATACAAATTCATATAATTTATTTATGATATACAACTGCTCTACAAACCTTGTTTTTTTAAAAGGAAAGGTGGAGGCAGGAATAGTGGCAAGTAAGCAAGAAGGCAGTAAGAGAGAGGAGGAAGAAGTACTTTATTTGACTGAGTTGTTCATCTTGGTTTATTCCCCCTCTGCACCCCCACCAGCCCCAGGATGAGAACCCAGGTCCTTAGGACATATGTGAGCTACACAGGGCTCAGGCGCAGACCCACTGGCTACTCCACCAGGGCACACTTTCTTTTTGTTTTTCTAATTGAATGGTGTATTGGATAGAACCATTTCCAACCATACATTGTGGGAACATTAACACATATATCCAAGTCATTGTTGTTGTTTTAATCACTGCTTGATTCTGTAGTATAAATATATTATGGAATCAAGTAACCATATTTGTTTAATTAGTAACCTACTGATGGATATTAGAGAGTTGAGTTTTTTGTGTGTGCCATTATAAAGCAATGCTGCAATGAACATTCTTATAAATGTATCTTTGAATACATGAATGAGTAGTTAAATGGAATACATTCCTGGAAATTAAATTGTCTGATAGCCACTGCCAAACTGCCCTCCAAGAGTCCAGCAGGACATCAGGACATCTAGGATAACACAGATTTTTACAAAGTTATTTTTCAAAAAAAGGGGGGAAGAATGACCATTGATAGCTTACAGCATTAATCAGGAAAGAGCCAAAGTGTATCAAATCTCATGAACAGGCTTAGCTTATGGTGAAGAAATGAATAACAAATTCCAGCACCAAGAGAGGCAGCAGCAGTGGTGCAGGCATGGATCTGGCTTATTTAAGGCAACGTCCTACTTCGGGAATTTAAACGTTTGCCCTCGAGGTGGCTGCTGTGTATAAAGGCACGGATCCAGGCTGGACAGGTATGGCTCTATCAAATCTCACCATCATAAGTACAGGTGATCGGTGTTTTCAATCTTAACTCATTGGTGAGGGGCAAAGCAGAGCTGTTTCCTATGACTCTGTAGAGGTGACATTGCCATGTGTCAGACAATACGATTTACACAGACACCTTCGCGCCACTGCTGCTCTCCCCTGAGAGACCTAACACACAGCTAAGCTCACAGTGTCAGTTTGGGAGCTGAGCTATATCTGTGCAGAACCAGCATTTGGAGTCCTCCACAGAAAGTAGGCAAAGCCTTTAACTCGGAGGCCAGAGACTTGAGATTGATTCTGGAGCCTATCACTTGACATCTGGATGGCTAGTTACTTAATATACTTAAGAAAGAATCCCCTTTCTTATAGAAAATGTGGCTATAGTTACAACTCAAAGGATTGCTGTGAAGATTAAACAGGCTGCAAAACCCCTGACACAATGGCTAGCTCACAGACCTGCTGGTGTGACCTCTTCTGGAGGAAAACCATTCAGGGCATCTTGTGGGTGGCAGAGTCAGATGCCATATATGAGAACCTGAGGAAAAATGTGGAAATTCCAGTAATACCCTCCTCAGGAACATACAATTTACTCTTAACTCTACTCAGATTTCTGAGCATCTGAGAGAGTGTGGGATCTTCATCCTTCAACCAAGGACTTTGGAACAATGACTCTAGCAAACCTGTACAAAATTAAGCTTATGCGTGTGTGTGTGTGTGTGACTGTGTGTGCACGTGTGTGTGCATGTGTGAGCATGTGTGTACGTGTGTGTATTATGGAGGAAAATATTTAAATAAATGAAAAGTTTATTTCATAGAACACCCTCTAAAATGACTCTGGAAGAGGCAATAAGTGAAACTCTGCAGGCAGTATTTCCTTAACATTGATTCATATGAAATGAAACTGTTGATTTCATAATCAAAACTATTAAAGGAAAATGCAGCCTATGTTTGTAGAAAGATCACCTCTTTCTTGTCGTTTTGAACCTTCATGAAGATATTTGTATTAAAAGAAATTTAAATGTCAGAAAGCGCTTGGATACGTTTAGGATTTGTTTCTTCATTTCCAGGATTGACCACCAGAGGGCACTAATGCAAAATTCAATCTGAGAAAAATGGAATCAGTGGATTTGGGCTTGTTAACACAGAAATGCTGCCCTTCCAACAAAATGCCCCCTTTTATTAGAGCAAAACTTTGAGTACAAGTACCTCATGCTAGCACTGACTGACAGCAAAATGTCTGTCTACAGGCAAACCTACTACACCCACAAATTTTTCTGGAATAGTATACTTAAGAGTGGTTTCCTTGTTAAAAGTCGAAGTGTATAAATTTAAAGACGGTGGCACCACGGGCATGTTCTGAATAACCAGTCCTCACATCTTGAGTTCACGTCTCTGCGATCCTCTTGTTCTCGTGGTTTGTGTCACTCTCTGGATTAGTCTCTAATACACTTGGGTGAGGCTGTACTGCACAGAATGGGTATCTAGACAAGTCCTTGGTTTGAATCCCAGTTCTTTCACAGAATAAACTTGTAACCTTAAGAGAGTCTGTAGGCCCCATTTCCTCACGTAAAACGGGAACAGTAATACTTTGCCGCGCTGTGATAAGGTGTTGGAGATTATGCTTATAATAAATTCCCCAGCACTTTCTGGGTGACTAATTCAATACTAACATTTACTAGGATTGTATGTAGCATTCATGCACATAAAAAGCCTAAAAAACAAGTGTGGCTATTATTCCTATATTACAGACAAAAAGACTGAGGTTGAATCACATGCCAAAGGTCACAGACCTACTAAGTAATGGGGAGATTTGCAAAGTTCGTCTTATTTTCACCAGCCACACTGCCTTTCCTCAGAGGGTGGATGGTAGGTAGGTGGACATTGTATGTTATGCTTGTTTGCACCTCCAAGGCTGAGATGCATCGTGGGTCCTCATTCCACGCCTGGTAGAAACGAATGTGCATACTGGCAGCTTCTAAAAAGAAAGAGATAAAGATTCAATTTGCTCTGAAAAAAAAATATATCCAGAGAACTTTACCTCAGCAATATAGTCTTGTTATTAATATTATTCTCATTATGATTAAAGACAACACCTGTTTGGCAGATTGCAGTTTTGTGATATGCAGAGACAGATTCAGTGTAAAAAGTGCTAAGTTCCCATGAAAGAGAATGAAAGGGGGACCAAGTTGGTGGCTCAGAGGTAGCTCAGAGTTTCTAAGCAGGGAGAGGGGCAAGGGACACATATGCTGGTCCAGGACCAGCAGGCAGTCACACCTCTCCAATAAGACCCAAAGAACAGTCTAAACTTGAAGTGGCTTCAGCCCAGGTACCAGTGAAAAAGATGCCATCAAGTTCACTTCCTGGCTTCTCTGTGTCCTTTCCTGTCCCCACCTCCTTGCAGTTCCTGGCCATCAGAGATGTCTAGTCCATAGTCCCATCTTCATAGTCCAATGCCCAGCCTCATCACTTGCTTAGTAACTCTCTACAGCCTGAAAAATGAAAGGCCCCACACTTGCCACCGCCACCAGAGAAAGAGGCTTTTGCCAGCTTCTGTCCGGAAGCATCAGCGTCAAGTGCTTTCAGCCACAGCACCCTCAGAGCTCTGGAACCAGGGCTTTCTCGCTACCCAGGCAATCAGAAGCCCAGGCCTGCCACTGCAACAGACAGAAGCTAATTACAGCACTGAACCTGCCATGACTAGCATGCTTATTTCATTTCAGATGTTTGTGTGTTGGTCTACAGAAATCAAACAGAGCAGCCTCACAGGCCTGCCCCTGAAGCCCAAGGAGCAATGCCGGTGCTCAAAGCAATGACGTCACCCCATCTGTAGGGATGGGGCTCAAGCAGGGCTATGAATGAAAGGCTTGCAGCTGACCACAGAAGTCCTCTCTCAGCCAGGGAAGGCTTACCAGCACAAAGGCTAATTCTTGGAAATAATAAAATAGCTCCCTTCGTTGAGAACCTACTATGCACCATGTCCTTCATTACATTATGACATCTGTCCCTCCCCTCTTTCTGAGATAGAAGTAATTGTTTCAGTTTTACAAGTGCAAAAATGGAGCCTCTGAGAAGTTAAATGATTTACTTCAGTTGATAGATATTTACTGCGCATTTACTTCTGAGTTGGGCACTTAATGTAGCAGACCATTTATTCCTCACTTTAATACTATGAAGGAGATTAATTTTGTCATTTATTTTATTATAGGAACTTATTCTACATATTAAAATAAACGTACATGTATAGGTTCTCCATTCCTCGGGTGTATGTCAGTACACCCCGCCCTGTGAGGGAGATTATTATTAACCCCATTTTACAGATGAGGAAACTGAGGCGTGGGGAGATTAAGTAACTTACTCAAGATCACAAACAGCCACTATGCACAGCCAGGTTTCCTATAATAATAACAACAGTTCATATTTATGGCAGGTGTATTGCTCCATGCCTTTTGCCATTTCAATACTCACAACAACTCTGTGAGATGGGGACAAGATTCCCCATTTTACAGATGAATAAACTGAGACCCTAGGACTTCATGTCATTTATGTAGAGAACAAGGGTTTCAACATACACAGGTTTACCCTGACATTCATGCCCAAAAATCACTGCGTTGACTCCCCAGGTTAGATTTCCTTAGATCATAGGATGTGAAACTAAACTTCAAACCCAGTGTGTCTGACTTCAAAGCTGATACTGCTTTCTGACTGAGGATAATACAATTCTCCAAACAAGGAGCTAGTCTAAGAAGCAGTGATTGTCCTTTTAATTCGAGCATATAGCCACAGGGTACTCTGATCCAAAGCCAGTCAAAGAGAACTGAAAATGTGTGGCCCCAGAAGGAGACTGAATTAAGGAAGGAAGGACCATGGCTAGAAGTTATGCCCATACCTAAAACAGCAGCCACACATCCCTGACCCTGTCAGAGGCAGGTGGAGCCAACATCGGACACCAACAATCGGGAGGGTTCACCCAAGTATGGGAATTTAGAGCAGGCTCGTTTTAGATAAAACAATGCTAATGATCACTTACAGTTACTGGGCACCAATAAGGTCCAAAACACAGTTCTAGGCCCCTACATATATTCTGTCGCTGTTATAGCCTCCATGTTACAAGGTAACTCAGACTCAGAGCCGGAGAAGACCTGCCTGAGGTGGCCCACGCGGAAGGGGCCAAAAGCAGCACCTGGACCCAGATTCGCCCTCAATTTGAACTCTTCCCTCCACTGACATCACTAGGCAGTGAGCTGACTTACTGCCTCAGTCCATTAAGTGTCCTCATCTGTGAAAGGAGTTTATAAGCTCCTTTCTTCTTCTAAAAACAAGGGAATGTACTAAGCGGTTCTTAAAAAATCATACTCTGCCACAGGCTTTAAATATTTCAAACTGTCACTAAATAAATATTCCTGCCACAGAAAGGAGGGAGAATCCTTAAAGAAGACAACCTCTACATCAAAACAAGCTGCATCTCCACTGTTCATTGTGATTGATTGAACCCATAAAACATGAAAGGGAACCGCATCGCATTTCTCAACAATATGCAGCCACAGGTGCGCACACATGCATGCACCTTCACTCCCCTGTCATTAGTGGGGAGTCCTCTCTGAAAGGAAGCGGGCAGGTCTGTATGGACCGAGTAGTGTGAATTCGATTCCAAGGTGCTTACAATACATTCTACCTCTCCTGACCTCTATAAAGTGTTTCTGCTCAAAATTATCACAGAGTTTCTCGGGGAAATTCCTGAAAGATCCAGCAGGCCTAGAACAGCCCTCACTGCTTTGTTGAGTATCTCCGACAAAGTCCTTAGTCATAAGTAGCAGAAGCTGTTCCAGAAATTCTCATTATAAGACAGAAAGGAATCTTTCTCCTCAGCAGCCTCTCCCCGCTTCAGGAAGAAAAGCCTAAAAGATGCGTTTTGTCTTGATGTCTTCACTTGAACTCCGGACACACATTCATTCATGTTTGTCCAGCTCAGAGTCACAATATCAAGACAGTAAGTGCCAGCAAACATTTCTTCAAAAGCCTTCCTTTCTGAATGTTTCCGGTGCCACTCAAGTCTTCTTATGACTGAAATCAGTTTGCACTAAAGTCCACATATTTAGCTGTTCCGTGCAATGGGTTCATTTCTCTCTATATTCTGCCAAATCCCTGGTGTGCGTCACTTAATTAAATGCAGAGAAGTCTTCAAGGATAGATTTCTAATTCGTGGTTCTATGTCTGAGTCTCTGAGTCTCATTTCTATTGAGAAAATTCTGCTGCGACAGAGAGAGAGATTAATTAAATCAAACGGCTACTGTCACTCCTCTCTCAACTCTGGAGGGAGGGCAGAGGGCAAAACCACACCCCATCCAAGGGGAACCCCTTCTTCCACTGACTGTCTCCACCAAGCCAGCACCTACCCAGCTGGTAGCATTCCTTTCCTCAGAAATTCCACAGAGATATTACAGGGCTATTGGAAATACAATACTTAGAATTCTTCCCAACGCATTTCTCTCCACTCCGCTCACTATCTTGGCAGAAATTCTTGTAAAATTAATGAAAAAAGTCTGTGTCAAGCTCTTGTGAAAACATGAAGGCTTGTCACGGAAGAATGTGTTCATTGTTAGGTCTCAGGGACAGTTGCAACTCCAGGTCCTTCTGTCAGTTTCCACATATTTCCAGCCAGCTAACAAGAACGTTTAACCTCTGGGGTGCAGTGTTGGACAACTTAAACAAAAGTTCTGTTCCCCACAACCACCACCCCCACCCCCCGCCCCCCGCCCCTGCTCTCACTCACACTCACCCTATCCAGGCAGTGCTTACCTTCGAGGGAATGAAAGACAGCTTTTGAAAAGGCATCTTCAGTAAAGCAAAAGTTTGCTAACTGAGAGTTCTATCAACCAGAGCACTTCATAATAGACATCCTTCCTACCCAAAGCAAATGCTTCTGCTGGTTTCGAATGATTAGTTTATGGCCCTGCCACCCTACTGCATCGCCCAGCGGTCACTGCACGTCCAGTCTTGTGGGGTCTGTTTCCACAGTAACTGCCTGTGCCTCCCCTCTGCCTTCACTGTCCTTTCTCAGAGGACTTCATCCTCTCTCACTCCATCTGCCAGCATCATCGTCTCCTAATGCTGTTCTCACCCATCTGTCCCCTAGTTCATGCACTGCCTTATTATCCACCCTAAAGAGTGCGCTGGGTTTTGTCATTTCTCTGTTCAGAAACTTCAACACCACTGCATCCACTACTCCAGTATTCACTGCCCACTACCGTTTTTGATCTGCCACTGAGTCCTCTCCTGCAGGTGGTTCCCAACATGTACCTTTCCAGACTCATCCTCCAAGTTTTCCATTTACATATCTTTCTGTGATTTCCTTCCTTCCACCCTTCCTTACTCCTGAAATTTCAAATCACCTTCCCACTTCCATCTCTGCCCGTCAGCATTTTACCCTCATCTTTCCAAAAACTACTTCCTTCATGAATTTTTTTCTGACTCCAAACCTACCCACTCCTCCCAACAAAAACACAACAGATGCTGCACCCTGGTAGAGTCGGGGCTGAACGCAGTCCACACACATCCCCAGATCCCAGGTTCATCCAGGCCTGTGGATAGTCAAGATGAACAACTAAAGAAAACGAATACAAATGCTTCTTCCTCCTCTCTCTTCTTGCCTGCCTGCCTCTGCTTGCCTTTACTCTTGCCTGCACCTTTTCTTAAAAAAATAAATAAAACACAGCAGATGTGACCCTCCTCTCCTCCGAGCTCCCACAGCCTTTTGCACTTTTCCGAAGATGAATGCTTTGCCTAGTATGAGAGGTAGTTGAAACTTGCCCTGACCACACAGTTCCTGGTGCCATATGCAAATTTATATTCTTACGATGCTTAGTATATTACACAAAACAAGTACCAAATACCCGGGAAACATTGGTGGGTAGTATGAACTGAATGTGTTCCTTCACCAAATCCATCATGCTGAGCCCTAATGTGATGGTATTTGGAGGCAAAATTTGAGGGATCTGTGATTTGTTTAAGAGGGTGAAATTCTCTTCATTGGGATTAGTGCCCAGTCGTGTCTCCATATTAGCCAGCGACTTGATCTCGGTCTTCTAGCCTCCCAAACTGTGGGAAGTAAATTCCTGTTGCTTAAGTCATTCAGAACACGATGGCATCTGCTACAGTTTCCCTAACTGACTCAGACAGTAGGCAGATCCATCCAGGCAAGGAATATACATTCATTTTGTTTCTAACATTATTTAGAAAGAATTTAAATATTCACACTTGTTAACAAAGAATTTTAAAAACTATTGAGTTGAAAGGCTTAATAGCGTATGATACCAGCACTCTCTGGTGGCCTAGTGGATAAGGCCACTGGAAGTAGGCCACATACATTCCAAGGACCCAGATTCAAGACCCGGGGCCAGAGGGAACAGCCAAGATGAACAACTTAATAAAGTGCTTCTTCCTCTTTTTTCCTTCCTGCCTGCCTAATCGTCTTCATTCCTGCCTGTACCTTTCCTTTGAAAAAACAATACCATGCAAAATAAAATATTTTAATCAACTACACCAATCTGTCCATTCATGAGCAAAACCCTGTGAACTTGTTAGCTCTAATGTATAATATTGTGAATATTGCTATTTAATAAAACTCAACAATCTGAACCCAGCCTTATGCCCCCATTTCCAGTCCTTATCCTTTTCCTCGGTGTAGTTTCTTTGTAGGCATTTTTTTTTTTCTCCCTGAACTCAAGTTGGTACTGAATTTTTGGCACCAACAAGCCTATCACTTTAAAAAGGCAGCTCAAAAAGTATAAACAGGCCCAGATTTGGGTTCAGTGCCCAAAATAAAATGCAAGTTCTCCACTTTAATAAGATCCAGCCAAATGGCCAGTCCAATATGCAGCATATGTCCAGCCAACTGGTAGGAGTCCATGCATTCAGTTCCTTCTGGAGATTAATGAGATTATGGCATTGTTAAAAAGAGGCAGAAAATGCTAATTTGACAACTACCATGATATACTTTACAGTTTGGGAGGTTTCTGCATTTTAAGACATTTTTAATTACTTTGGTATATGCTGTGCCAGTGAAGACCATATGCCCGTTCCTGTCCCTCCACGGCTGTCTCCATCGTCACCTGCACAATCCCAGACAAGTGGACTGGGGAGAACTAAGTGCCGCCTCTGTCTGGAAGAAGCAAAGGGCAGCCTTCTTCCATTCGGCACGTACCTGCCAGAGCATGCTGTTTCCAAAGAAGACAAAGCTCTCACATTTAGAGCTAAAGAATGAACTGACCTCTAATGAACACTTCATTCAAACAACAAGCGTTCACCCAGTTCTAAGGGAAAGTCAGCCACGTAGCGATAGAGGAACATTCCTCTGTGACTTGGAAAAACGTGGCATTGTACTTATATGATGTACATTAACTACGTTAAAAAAAAAATCATGTGGGAGTCTGCAGTTTGTCTCTAGGCTACGTGCTACACGCTATCCAGGACAGCCGTCAGGGATGATTGATGTGTTACCATACGAGACATTATTTCATGTTTTGCAAATGCTTCTAAAGACTCAGAAACAAAGCAGAGTTGCACCTTCTTCTTTTAATCCTCAGGAGAGGCTCATCCCATAATCAATCGCCTCCTGCTACGGGAAAGGACTTCACCTGAAGAGGGTGCTTAGGCTAAAGGTAGGCATGACATGTCTCCAAAACCTTTCATAAAAGCATAGTTGGAGCTGAGGAATAGAATCTAAAAAAAGAAAATAAATGTGTGTAAGCTACATCCTGAATAATAATAGTAGCTTGAAACTTAGGAAGCACTACTGTGCACCAGACATGATTCCAGTTCATTCATTTACGTCTCATAATTACACTATGAGACAGACACTGCTCTGATTTCTTTCTTACCGATAAGGCCACAGAGGCACAGCAATGTTAAGTACTTTGCCCAAGGTCACCTTGCAAGAAATTGTTAGAATAGGATTTGAATTCAGATTAGTCTGAGAAGGGCTGTACCCTTACCCACTACTCTACAGTAAAAGAAAAAAAAAATGAATAAAGCCAACCATCCTGCTACAGATTTAGAGAAGAAAGAACAAGCTGACTTTTCCAAAATTTCTGGAGCAATTTTTGAACTTGTTCTGTTTACCATGAGAACGTTTTAACATTTGGGGGGTTCCAAAGCCCATAATAATGGTGGAGAGATGAAGTCAAACATCGGCATGATCGTATGCAGGAAAAGAACATAAAACAAGACACAGGCATACACAGCTCAGATCCACCCAGCAAGAACACGGATGGCAGGGAAGAGAACATGAGCGTCCTCTCTCCCCGCCCAACCCCTGCTCCTCTTACAAGCTCCTCTTTTTCTCCTCATGTTCTAGGCTGTTAAAGCTCCCAGATGCAGTGAGAGCCGATAGCTTCCCACAACCTGGAGGCAGCTAGTGTTCTCTTGCACAGATGTGTGGTGGACAGAAATGCCATCTCCAGGAAAAGCGGTGGACAGCAGCCAGGAGGCAGGAGTGCTGTCGGGGAAGTGCTCCTTGGTGCCAAGCATCTCCCATCTGTTCTCAGGCTGAGATAGTCCCTCTTGGGAAGATGCTACCGCACACCTGAGGAAATGGAAACTGGAAAGCCCCTGGGGGCTCAGGATGGGGAAGGAGATTGGTAGAGTGCCACAAGTGAGTTCCCACCTTTTTCTTGTCTTCTCCACTGAGTAGAATGTTTCCTGGCAGAGGGGATCAGGATGAGCTTTAGAATGAGACTGAGTTTCAGTTCAAATCCCAACTGTATCACTTTCTGGTCATGAGACCTTGGACAAGTCACTTAATCCATTACCTTCAACCTCTGCCTGGTAGTTTTGAGACGGAGCCTAAGTTTTTATGATAATCCTTAGGATCTGGCCCCTCCTTACCTCTCCAGCTTATCTTCTCATTAAAAATCTATATTCCATCCAGGGTTAATTTTTAAGAGTTATGCAAGTTCTGTTCTTACCTCTGGGCCTTTGCAGATTCTATTCTTTAGAAACACTTTCCTCCCTGTCTTTTTTTTTTTTTTTTTTTTGAACCTAGACAACCCCTACTCACCTTTCAGGTCTCGGCTGGAAGTCACTGGTCCAAGAAGCCTCCTTGAGTGTCTCCTGTGTGCCTCCAGAGCACCGAGTGCTCACCGTCATGGCGCACGTGTGAGTGAGTCCATTGTGAGGGCCTGCTCTGTCCCTCAGTATCTCATATACTGAGTCCCTAGTGGGCACCCTCCTGTTACCCTTCATCAGCACCCAGTCAAACTCTCTCTTCCCCTTCTTATATTTTTCTGTCCTGCTAGATTGTAAGCTCCCTTAAGGACAAGGACTTCAGGTGCCGTATCGTGGTGATATCCCTAGCACCTAGCACAGAGTCTGGCAGGTACCACAGACATCTTGAATATGGCTGACTAAATGCATCAACTCCTCGGGACCTCAGTTCCTTCATCTGGAAAAATACATATGTTCGTCTCAGGAAGTTTGTGAGAATTAAATGAAGTAACATTCACAAAGCACCTGACACAGGGATATAAATGGTAGCTCTCCTGACCGTCGGGTGCCCACTTTCATGGTTCCAATCACCCTTTAGAACATTTGCATCCACAGGTTGCTCACATCTCTTCTCACTCCTTTTAAAGTCTCTAGAGAGACTGTAAGAGCACCTCCCCCTCTGACAAATTAGCTGTATTGCCCAACCTGCTGTTAGCTATCAGTCAGTGTGTCTTAATCACGAACCTGTGTTAGCGCTTCAACTATTCTATTCCTATACTTACTTGATTTCCAAAGTAATGAAATCATCTGAGTCACTTCCAAGACTTATTCATTCCTGAGCCCCTCCCGCTCCTGCCTCTCACCTCCCCTCCTCTTCCCAAACCTCCCCTCACCCTTTCTCCCCTCTCTCCCACAAACAGTATCCAGGGCACTAAAAAGTTTTCAAAGGCCAGAGAGTCAGTCAGTCTGGTCACCATCCACTGAAAGACTCACCCAGTGCTGAAGGATCAGACAGAAGCCCTGCCCTTTGGGAGGTCATGTCTGTTGGTACAAGGAGGACACCTGCAAGCTCACAGTGCAGTAAATGGATCAGCCATGGGCTGTGCAGTGTGGTATCTCAGGGGCCCAGAGGAGGGAGCTAAAGCACAAACTAGACAGACCTTACAATGGCCTTAGAACTGAGGCTCGGTTTCTAACCACTCCTGGCTACACCCTCAGCCCATTTGTTCGCATCCTGTCCCTGTAAAAATGCAAAACAGCTAATCAGCATCTCCCTCTTCATAACAGACTCAATCCATCATCAAGGCCTGTTCTAATGAACACAGAAGTCACCGAGGACCTGGCCCCTGTCTGAATATTTCACTGTCGCAGAAGTCGACAGGACAGGGCTGGAATCTATCCAGTTGAGCCAACAAAAACTTTCTGAACACTAGCTATTTTCTCCTTTCAGAGATAAGCTCTTTGTAGGTGGTTGTGCGAATAAGTCACTCTGATTGTTGCCTCAGAGGGCTACTTTAACTGCTGACGTGGTTTCATCCCCAAGACACTTTATGTTTTGAAAAATAGCACCTACTAAGATTCAGAATCATTACTAAATGGAAAGAAATATATATATATATATATATATGAATGAGAATATTTATAAGTGAAGTAAATTGCCATTGTTCCATCGTGTTAAGGAAGGACAAACATTTCTTTCTGTTCAGAGCATACTTTCAAAGGAAGGCACATGGAGAAATCCACCGCCAGAGACAGTCTTAGGAACAGGTGGCAGAACAGTCCGCCAACAGCTGTGAGCTGGGTGCTCAGAAAGCTTCTTTAACCAACTCCCTCTCCCACAATCCCTGAGCTGGACCCCAGAGGCCCCTTCATGGGGAGTCTTCTGAAATTCGTGTGAGAATTACATGGGAAGGATAATATATTTTTCCACTCACGAGGAGCAATATTTCTGATCACTGCTAAATACCACCCTCATCATATCCAGATAATGAGAGACTAGGCAACAGACCTGGTAAAACAGAAGCAGGGGATATGCTGGTAGAACTCAGCGCCCTCAGCTCAGATGGGTGGTGGTAGAAGGGCACTGGTCCTGGAGGGGTATATTCACATGCTAGGGGACCACAGACACATTATTTTAAACAACACAAATGTTCTTATAATTCTTACAATTCTGGAGGCTAGAAATCTAAGATCGAGTAGTCTGTAGGGTTGGTTTCTTCTACAGCCTTTCTCCTTGATTTGTATATGGTCATCTTTTCTCCGTATCTTAGCGTGGTCTCCCTCTCTGTGTGTCTTGTCCTGATCTCCTTTGCATAAGGGCACTAATCATATTGCAGAAGGGCCCACCTCCAAAGATCTCAGCTAATTTTAATTACCTCTTTAAAGACTACCCTGCTGCAAATACAATCATATTGAGGTACGAGGGAAAGGACTTCAGCACAGGAGTCTGGGGGAGTCTCAGTTTAGTCCATAGCAAGGAGTGAAAAGGGAAGCCTAGAATAAGGAAAAGAGGAATGTGCCAGGAATCCACCAGAGTGAGTGTGAAAGTGGGTTTGATAATGAAAGGCTGGTAGCAGGAATAAAGAATTCCAGCCTCCACCTCTGTTGGTGACTTCAAAACCTGCTTATCCTGTTATGACCTCTGTCTCCCATGTTCCACTTCCATCTTTCTCATGGCCTACACATAGGATGTGTGCCGTGGGATGACGTGCAGCATCTTACACACAGAAAACTCAAACTGGACTCCTTTCTGATTTCCAGGATTGCCAGGCCCAAACTTCCAGAACACTTCACGCTTTTCCTCTGCATCACTAAAGTCCTTTCTTCTTACTTTGTTGCATTCCTCACAGCCATTCCCTTTTCTGAAGCTGCTGTTATCACATCCACTACAGTCACTGAAAGCACTTTCCAACAGATGAACTTCAAATTCTCCTTCTACCCATCCATCCACATACGCTTCTCTGGGATCAATCTTTCCACAGACTGCTTTCACCTGAACTTACCCCTGCTCTAACCATGAGCCTGCCCCTGCTCTAACCAGGAACCTGCGCCTGCTCTAACCAGGAGCCTGCCCCTGCTCTAACCAGGAACCTGCCCCTGCTCTAACCATGAGCCTGCCCCTGCTCTAACCAGGAACCTGCGCCTGCTCTAACCAGGAACCTGCCCCTGCTCTAACCAGGAGCCTGCCCCTGCTCTAACCAGGAGCCTGCCCCTGCTCTAACCAGGAACCTGCGCCTGCTCTAACCAGGAGCCTGCCCCTGATCTAACCAGGAACCAGCCCCTGCTCTAACCAGGAACCTGCGCCTGCTCTAACCAGGAGCCTGCCCCTGCTCTAACCAGGAACCTGCCCCTGCTCTAACCATGAGCCTATCTCTGCTCTGAAACACTCCCTGTTTCCCTGCGGTCACTAGGAAGAATTTCAACGATATCACCCACCATTCAAGACCTTCCACCATTTACCCCTGAAGTCTGAGAGTCTACTGCCCCGCTAAACATTCTGGGGAAAATAGGAATGAATTAACATCCCCACACAAACCCTCCTTTCCATAAGATGATAAATCATCTTATTTACTGTCACTTTGTAATAGACCATGTGCCCAACTTTTTAGCCTCTATCTCAATCCAATCTTTTTTCTGGTTCTAGTATTCATCTTGCCCTTCCATTCCTACCTTTCCTTATTACTGAAATTATTTATTTCACTTCATTGCACTTTCTATCTATAGCACCCCATTTAGCACTTAAAGGTGATGCTGTTTCATATTTTCAATCGTGTGTTTCCTATGGGTTTTCTTACTCTGTAAGTATATGTTTGAGCACTTACTCCCCAAACACCACAAAGACAGATAACAGGCATTATACTTCTTTGCAGTTCCCATGATGTATCATCATTATCATCGCCAAAAATTAATTTGCCACATGTCAGGCACTGAGCTAAGTGTTTTCTAGCATTATCTCATTTAATTCAAACAACAGTACAACCAAGTTGGTACTATTATTATCCCAATTTTACAGATGAAGACGTTGAGCCTTACAAATGTATGTAACTAACCAAAGTTACATATACCCAGTAAGTGACAGAGCTAGGATGCAAACACAGGTCTGTGTGACTCATTGCTCTGCTAATGGTACCTTTCACAGAGCAAATGCTGAACATATGTTTATGAACTAATTAAGGCTATACCTGTCACCAAAGCAATGGAGATGCATGGCAGGCAGAATGGTGTCCCCAGAGATACCCAGGCCTTGATCCTAAGAGCCCATGAATATGTTACATTACATGACAAAGGAGAATTAAGGTAGCAAACAGAATTAAGTTACTAATCAGAGGACCTTAAAATAGTGAGATCGTTCTGGACTATCAGGGTGAGCCCCATATCATCTAGGAACTTTAAATGTGGAAGAGAGAAGCAGAAGAAGGGTGCAATGTAGGAAGGATTTGATCTGCCATTGGTGGCTTTGCAGATGGACAAAGGGACCAGAAGTCAAACTAGTGACCTCCAGAAGCTAGAAAGAGCAAGGAAACAGATTTTCCCTTAGAGCCTCCAGAAAGGGCTAAAAATCCTGCTGACACTTTGATTTTCACCCAGTGAGATGTGTTTCAGATTTCTAACCTGCAGAACTATTAGATGATAAACTTGGTTGTTTCAAGTCACCAAATTTAAAGGCCTCTGTTACAGTAGGAATAGGAAACAGATTCAGAGTACATAGATTCCCAGCTAGCCCTAAATTGTCTTTTCGTTTTACTCGTGGCGCCAGGTCTCAAATGTGGATTGATAAGCTTCACATGGCCTGCTCCTTAGCCAGGCGAGCCACAGGGGCATGCCCCTGATAGTCCTTTGGAATGGGCATTACTCTGGCTATGTATAATAGATTATACATAATATATATATAATATTGCTGTTATATTGTAATATATACAAAATAATGCTTCTAGAAACAAGGTGCTACCTATGGAACCCAAATATCTGCCTTCGACCTTCATGAAAAGTCTTCCTAGAAAGAAATCATACTGCTCACAGCATCACCTATTCCCTGGCCGGACCTCTTCCCACCCTGTCTGTGCACTATTCCGAAAATGGCCTTGCCAAGGACATGAAACTGAGTGAAAGCCACATGTTAGTGATAGAATTCTCTCAGGAAGATTATTATTACAATCAAAACATGTATGGGATCCTTTTAAAATATCATTACCTAGTGTTTTTCTTTGGAAGCACTTCCCATATATTATCTGAGGCGTCTCTGCCAGCCCTTAAGTACGCTTAAATGGCAGTCTCAAGTGCACACCACAGATTTTGGATTGCAGTTTTTGAGTCAATTCCAAGAATTTTACTCTGAAGAGGCTCAAGTATTACTGCAAAAAAAATGTATTTTTCGAAATAGCCGGGAAACAGTTTCATGGGTTGTGGTGTGTGTGTGTGTGTGTGTGTGTGTGTGTGTTTTGTACTGTTTTAAGTGATATAAGTGATATGCAGCTGGCAGGTGCCAGGAGACTTTAGCATTGACTCATGGATTTATGTCACACACACATACATCCCTTTTTTTAAAAGACAAAAGAAGGGAGAGGAGGAAGAAGCATAGAAGGGAGAGAGGAAGGGAAGAAACATCTTTATCTAGTTGTTCATTTTGGTTTTTCACCCCAGGCCCTGGATCCTTGGGTTTTTTGTTTGTTTGTTTTTAAAGAGGAGTGAAGGGAGAGGAGGAAGACACATAGAAGGAAAGAAGGAAGGAAGTTAGGAAGGAACGAGGGAGGGAAGAAACATCTTTATTTAGTTAGTTCGTTTTTTGTTTGTTTTTGTTTTTTTTTAACCAGGCACGGGGGTCTCATCCACAGGTCCTTGGCCTTTTACATGGCCTGCATCTCAGCCTGCAGTCTTCTGAGCGACCTAAGACACACAGTTGCACCTTCATGCCCTGCCTTTGCTGAGTGCTTCTGATCCTGTGACTTTACCTAATTGATTTTTAGGGTCTTTAACCATATCTGGGCTGTGGACACACCTAACAAGGCAGTGACTTGTAAACACTGGTAGGGTGGGAGATAGAGTCTATACATTCTTATTCCCCATTCCCTGCCCAGCTGCCTTTGATGGACTGCCCATAACCACGTGGACCCTCACCCCGAGGCCATTTCCCTTGTAAATCAATAGAGTCCATTACATCTTAGCTAGGATAGGTTTGATGTTTATGTGTCTTCAGTAATGGAAAAAATAATAGCTACTACCCTGCTATTTTCCAGGTACTTTACGTACACACTATCATTTAACGTGCAGTTTAGCACCGTTGTTGGAGCATTGAATTTGGAGTTAAACCACATTGTTTCCAAGCCTAGCTGTAGTATTCATTAATTGTGTGGCCTTGGAGACAATCATTAACACCTCTAAGACTCCGTTTTCCCATCTGCAAAATGACCGTTTTAAAAGCACTTCTTTATAAGGTGTTTGTTTAGAAGAGGCCTGAACGCAGTCAATATCACGTTAAACGTTGTCGCTTTCACGAACTTGTGCGCAAAGTGTGAGAATACCGAGACTGAAGAGGGTGAAGCGACTCGCCCAAAGTCACATACAGGCAATGAGGGACCGAAACAATTCGCAGCCAGGACAATTTGTCCGTAAGGCATTGTCCCTTCCACCTTGCTGCACTGTCTCACTGTAGTCCCCCATCTTTCGCAACGACCCGCGCCCACCTTCATCCGGCGCATTCGCAGATGAAACCGGAGCTCTCCCGCGTCCCGCTTCCACCCCGGAAGCTCCTAGAAAGGCGAGCGAAAACCACCAGGAAAATTGAAAAGGGCGTCCCGTCTCCAGCCCCAGACTTGCTCTCTGGAGACACCCACAAGGTTGCTCTCAGTCCTCGGCCACGGTCCCGACGCGCGGACCCGGCCCTAAACGCGAGCGTCTCCTTCCGAGCTGCGCGCACCGGTCGCCGGGCCGGAGCTCGTCCCATCCGCGGCGCACCCAGCGCGCACCGCCCGGCCGCCGCGCCGCCGCGCCCCGCCTGCAGCCCGCGAGTTGCGCGGGGGGAATCCCTCCCCAGCTTGGGAGGAAGGCAGTTGTTTTCCTCCCAGTGGAACGTTCCACTTGAAATCATTCCACGAGGACTGTTCTCGCCTCCGACTCCGGGAAGAACTGTAATTAACACAGCAACAAACGCCCACGAAGCTAACTGGCAGAGGTAGTGTAACACGAGCCGCTTCTCCAAAGCAACTGGGCCAATTGCTTTTCTTTCTCGTCTCCCCATTTGGTCTGTGTGGTGCCGCCGTCATCCAACTGTGGCGTTTCTTAAAACATCATATCTGGTGTTTGTGTTTAGTGTGAAACTGTTCAACGCAAGTCACTGGAGACGGTACCCGACCAGCTGCTGCGCTGGGTCTTTGCTTTCTGAGACTTCGGGAGTGTCAGGTAGAAAAATGAAGCGACTGGGAGGGTGGGAAGTGGATGAAGAAGGACGCCAGCCTCCTCCGACCGTCTGGAGTTGGGTCGAAGCCTCCGCCGGACGAGGACGAGTAAAACCGGTCTGTCAGGTCGTGAAGGAAGCGGTTGGGAAGGTCCCACGTGAGTCGCATCTGAGGTTCCCTGCGGCCCTTCCCAGGCGGCTGTGCTGCGACTCTGGCTCAGATGCCCCAGCACTGGGGCGGTGAGACAAGAGAAAGGGACTCTGCTCTAGCAGGTTCTGCAAACAGCACTCAAAAGCCAGCCAGCCGCGACCACCGAGGGGCCGAACGGGGGACGACCGGGCCTGGGGGGAGGGGCGGTGTCTAGCTCAGACGCGTTTATTTTGGTCTAAAAGGTCGGATTTCCGACGCGGCCGGTACAAAAAACCTTGCTCCAGCTAAGAGTCCAACGACCGGCAACTGCAGCGTCACGTGGGAGCGATTTACCTGCAGTTTCAGGCGTTGCCGCAGGCCTGTTGATTCAGAATCTACTCACTAACAAGATGCGCTGGCGATCTGTAGGCATATGAATGTTTAGGGTGACTTATATATACCTTTCTCTAACATCTTTCCATCAGTATTTGTGGAAAAAAAAAAAGCTATAGCTTTTGGAGAAATGTAACCTTGCCGTCGGCTAAAGATCTGATGCAACCATTTGGTGCTTACAAGCAGTTCTTAGGGCTAATTACCGCTCTGGGGTAATGAGTGGAGGGCAGGCAGAGCCTGCTGTACAGTCCAATCCAGAAAAGCTCAGAGACTGGATGGAGAGCCAAAACCCTAAAAGAACTAAATAATTACATGACATAATAACTCAAGAGGTTCCACAAGGCAGAATAACTCATCAGCAGTGTAAACTGCATTGCTACACATTTTGTGAATTAACTGTACTGAAAAGCTGCTGCCGATTTTGTGTGTATATTCTCTACAGACAGATTCATATAAAGATATACTTGCATATGTGTGTGTTATAGATACATCGAGCAAGAGACAGGAAGAGAGTGAATAATACTAGGCTGACCATACTTACTGTTTTAAACAGGACAGTCTGGTTTTGTTTTGTTTTGTTTTTCCATATTTCCTAAGCATTCCGTCATTTTAATATAAATGTCAATTTTGTCCCATTTTTAACAAACCAGGGCTGTCTTTAACTTGGGGCAAAAGGGACAGTTGATTTGCCCTGGGTTCATTTTATTAAGGGGTCCCAAAAGCAGCTGCTCCCTTTGCCTGGCATTAAAGATGGCCCTTGCCAACACTGACTGCTGTTCCCACTCCCTGTGAGGAAACAGGGGACAGCAGGAAGAAGAACCCCCCAACCCTGCAGTCCTGCTTCTTCGAAGGGACCAGAACACAGCAGCAAGGTAAACCACAGGTAAGTGCTTGTACTATGGGGTCATCTCTGGCACTGTGGGGGTTATTGGGAATTTCTGGCACTGGGATGGTTAAAGCAGCATGTGTTTTAGACAGGACATTTAGAGCCGTGCTCATAGGGATGCCAAATTAAGGTGCCAGCGTTCCTTGCTCCTGCCCTGGCAGTTTGTATGATGTCCTGCCAGACCACAGGTAGTTATTATGCGATTGCCTGGCTGCTCTGCTCCTGCTTGGGTTCCCACCCACCTCCTCCCCGCCCCTTAGTTGCCAGTACATAACCCTGTCCGTTTTTGCCATCCCAATCTCCAGGTTTTGTCTCATCCTACACATAGTAGGTAATCAATATGTACTTAATAGCTGGATCCTATTACAACTTATTCTCCTAGAAAAAGAAGATTTTTGTTTTAGACCCAACTAGCATGTATCTGTTCCAAAATTAAAATGCTAACAATAACCAACAGTCTATTAAATGTCTTTTAAGAGAGTATACACACAGTCACCACAGTTACATGGCTCCCATTTGACCGTGATAGATTGTAGGAGCCCAGGTGCTTCCCAGCTGGCATAGTCTGCATACATCTCAAGGTCCTGAGTTCATACCCTGGGGCCAAAGATGAACAACTAAATAAAATGATGCTTCTTCCTCTTTCTTCCTTCCTGCTTCTACTCACCTTTATTCCTAACTGCACTTGTCCTTAAAAAAAAAAAAAAAGTCCTGCTAAATCCTCACTTTTAAAATAGCCCATGTCCAGTAGACATGCCTTCCACATGTCGACTAAAGCCTGCATGCCAGGCCACAGTATCCTCCTAGATCACAGTCTATAACTTTTTTCCAGAGCTATTTGGTCTTATGAGCTATTGCTGCACCAACCAAAGATTTTCAAACTGAGACTTCACTTAATGATCTCTAGTTGCTCCAGTTTTTTCTGTCAAGTACTCAGTGTTCCTTACCTAAACGCTTAAACATGTGAGTTGTGCATAGTGAGTATCAGTGAGAAGCAAAAGAGGAGCATTTTTCATCCTTTAGTAGTTAAATGGATCTTTATGATTCTAAAATTTTATTTTTTTCCACTTAAGAGGGTCTAATGTAACAAAATATTGCAGAAATATTTCTTAATTTTTGTGTCTGCGCTATGACTCAGTACTTAGGACAGAGTTTGGCAAATTGCAGTGCTTAATAATATTTGAGTTGAACTGAATTGCAGAGAGTTGGTGCTTGGATCCCTAGCCAAGAAATTTTCACTCTGTATCACACCATGGCACTCATACCTCTATACATCCTCTTCCTACAGTCTTTAACAAAGAATCTGAAGTATGCCTTATGCTTTATTCTTGACACTATTAAAGTCATTAAAATTAAGATAATGCAATGAGAGGCAAGCAATGATTCTAGAGAGAGAGGGTTCCAGGGTGGAGAAGGTGGGGGGCATGCTTCCAGCATCAGAGAGAAGTAATGAGAAGTGTGACTTATGAATGTGAACCCTAGGAAGGCAGAAAAAAGGCTGAGAACCCAAAGTAAGAGTATCAGTAGCTATTCTTTTCTTTTTTTCTTTTGAAAAGAATTATTTATTTAGAGAAAGGAAACAGATGGAAGGAAGGCAAGTAGGCAGGAAGAATGAAGAGGAAGAAGCATTTATTCACCCATTTAGTTCCCTCCCTCCCTCCTTCCCCAGTGCATCCCAGGCCAAGAACCCAGGTCCTTGGGCTTTTTTGTGGATGACACAGAAGCCACAGGCTTAACCTCTGAGTCATTAAGGTGCACCTCCGTTACTATATGTAAAATAAAAGTTTCTAAGAGGCAAGATCCGCTAATCAGTCAATGCTTTCTCATCCACTGGAAAAACAGCTAATGTCTATTGAATACTTCCTCTCTGCCAGGCACTCTCCTAGCTTTTCCATCATTGTGTTCTTCCACAAAGCCTGAGAGGGTGATACTACTATTATCCTCATAATACAGCTGAAGAAACTGAGGCACACAGAAATTCAAAACTTCCCAAGATCACACAGAGCTAATAATAATAATAGAGTCTGAATTCACATATAGAGTTTGACTCCAGAGTTTGTGCTTATACCAGTGTGCTGGGATGAAAAACAGCATGGGAATTAGGATGAGAAAACAGGGGCCCTCTTCTCTTTTGTTTATCTGTAGCTACACTGAAGAAACCAACAGTTTAGGAGTCACTTCTATTCTCACTGATAGCCTCCCATGTTTGGATCACGTTGGAGGGTTTCCATAAGAGAGGCTTGTCAGGAAAATGAGGGAGCTTTGGTGCCTCAGACCCTAAGCCAATGAAGGAAGAGAGTCAGGAAAGAAACAGCCTACCTTCCTCTCTCTTTGCAGTAGTGGAAAAGAGTATTTCTGAGGCACATTTACAGTCTTCCCGGGGAGTCTCAGAGGGTCCCCATTGCCTGATATGGTCACCCCCTCCCTGAATCATCCTTTGTTGGTTCTCCCCCTCCTTGCCCCATTTATCCACTATGCTTCCTGGAATCACCTTTCAAATAAACTCCTGTTTCAAGGTGTACTTTTGGAGAATTCAAGTCAATATTCTTGTGTAACATGATTTTGAGTGGTACTTTTTCCTATTATAATTAATTTAGCAACTAGGATCCTAAAATAGTGATGTTTAGTATCTCACATACTAAAGGGAATTGAATACAACTAGAGAAAAGATATTTAGTCTCCACCCCATTTCTCTCATTCTGTATACAAATAGTTGGGGGAGGAGAATTTAAAGAAACGGTTGAAATCCTCTGATAACAACTTCTGTGGTTTTTTTCTCCCCTCCTTCCCATGGGAGCATCCCCTATCCAAAATAAGTGAAGTCTCACCAGAAGGAGATATTCCAAGACATGAAATATACAGAGGTAACCATACAGTCTACTACAAAGTATACACATATCCCTCCAACTCCCCCACCAACACAACCAGGCTCTGAACACAGAGACACAGAGATCTTTTACTTATCTGAACTTTATCTGAACTTCCAGTCAATATAGTGACCTGATAGGAGCAAGACTCACATCCTCCCCACAGAGCAACTAGGAATTCACTTATTTTCCTGGGGGGAAAGCAAGTACAGAGGCTGTGGAGATACAATAGCAACTGTGACAACAAAGAGTAGGTGGAAATGTCTGGGTTCAGAGCTACAGTACAGACTCAGACTTGGAATTCTGGCCAAGGCAGAGGGGGTGGAATCATAGGAAGAACCAACTCTCCCAGGAATCACAAAAGCAGCAGAGAGCTCAGCAGAGCCGGGACACACTACCAGGAGAAGGGTCTAGGCACAGGGTGGAAGAAGGAACCAGTGTCACTGGTTTGAATGGGAGGCCTGGTGAGAAAACTACACTGGGCATCTCATAACCAGAAGGCAGCTAGAGAAATCACCCACCACCACCCCATCCCACCATATTGCCCCAGGGCCACAGGATCTGCCCACCAGAAATCCCGCTCTCAGGCTTAAAGGGAGAAGAGAGCCTTCCACAGGGAGAAACCATCCATGCTACACACTAGCACCAACTTGTGGAAGGAGGCTAAACTGCAGCCTGATTACTGGTTTTGAGGCAGCAACAAGGTGATCATTGTATTAGGAGCTGGGATGCAGAGGGAAGGCGCTGTGTCCCACACACAAACTCCAACTCCATAGACTCAACTTTCAGGCAGCAACAGAGGGCTCCCATATGAACTTCAACAACTCCAATCAGTGGTGACACCACACAACTCAAGAAATTCCAATGTCCAAACCAAAATTCAGGCTTACTTAGTGCAAGTTGATACCCTACACAAGACCATCACTGCAGGGAAACCTAATCCACAGACACATAAACAGAATACCAAACAGAGCAAAGGCACAGAGAAATATATGTGAAATGATGGATCCAATCAAAACCCCAGGGCAAAGTCTGAATACAACAGACTGTACAAACTGCCTGAGGATGAATTTAGGCCAATTGTGATAAACATACTCATGGAAATCAAGAAAATAACAGAGGAAGAAAAAGAGAGCAACAAAAAACAGAAGAATGAAGCAGTTCAAAAGAGATGTCAAAGAAATAAAGAACACAATAGCTGACCTAAAGAATTCAGTAGAGGGACTCAAGAATAGGATGAATGAAGCCTCTAATAAAATCAGTGAGCTAGAAAATAGGGCAGAGGAATGCCCTCAAGCAAACCAGCAAAAAGATAGAAGAATGCAAAGAAATGAAGACAGCATTCAAGACCTATGGGATAACATTAAAAGCAAGGAAATTCACATTTAGGGGGTCCCAGAAGGAGAGCAGAGAGAAAAGGAAGCAAAAGCTATATTTGAAGAAATAATAGCTAAAACTTTCCCTATCCTAAAGAATGAAGCAAGCCTTCAGACACAGGAAGCGCAAAGAGTCCCTAATAAAAGAAACCCAAGCAGACCTACACCTAATTTGTCATCAAAATGTCAAAAATACAAGATAAAGAATCTTAAATGCATCAGAGAAAAGTAAGTCACATACAAAGGAGTTCCCATAAGACTGTCGGCAGATTTCTCAACTGAAACTCTACAGGCCAGGAGGGAATGGCATGATATATTCTAAGTAATAAAAGAAAAGGGTTTTCAACCTAAGACACTATACTCTGAGATTGTCATTCAGAACTGAAAGAATGATTTTAAAAAAGTTTTTCCAAGAAGCAAAAGTTAAATTTATCACCACAAAGCCAATTCTACAAAAAAATACTAAAAGATGCTATGTAAAGTTCAAAGAAAACCCACTTACGAATAGTAAGACAGCAAATATAAAAAGTGTGGAGGAGGAGAAGAGAACAAAAATGTGGATGGTTGGGATGAGTGGAAGATAAATCTGCTTTCAAATAAAAATAGATATGCATGAAAAACAATTATATTTGCTGACATAATGTTGGATATACCTAGTCAAATTAGCCAGCTTTTGAAAAGACTGTATTTCATGATTTGGACATTTAGCCAGCAATGAACATGTTTGTCTATATTTATATATGTATGTGTTTGTCTAAATATAAGATAAAATAGCAATATGAAGAACGCCATGCTAAATAAAGGAAAATGTTATCAGGAATTAGAGTCATTGGGATAAGGTGACTAAATGCCCTTACTTAAAAAAAAATTTTTTTTTGTAGTAATTATTCTACACATGAAAATAATTTCCTATGTATCGGTTCCTCATTTCTTAGATATATTTCAATACACCCTGCCCACCACCAAGGCACCAAGTGTTGTTCACCATTGTCCAGCCCTTACTTTTTTAAAAGGTAAGGTACAGGCAGGAATGAAGTAAACTAGGAAGGTAGGCAGGCAAGAAAAGAGAGGAGGAAAAAGCACCTTTATTTATTTGACTTGGTTATTCATCTTGCTTATTCCCCCCCAGAATCAGGATGCAAACACTTGTTCCTGGGATGTTTGTGAACTGTGTGTTTTAGACCACTGACCTAATGCCCTTACTTTTGATTACCTGTACTAAGCATATTTGTATGGGAGAAATCCTAATCAGGGTCCTTAAATGTCACACCGTACGTATACTCACTTAATATGGATGCCTTTTCCTCATTAGTTCTGAGCTCTAAGATTAAAGTCCTAGGTAGCACTCTATAGAGGTCTCCCCAAATTTTGCATTTTCACAGTCTTCCCGATATGCTACTACAGTAGAGGGGGAAATACGATTTGGTAATTATATAATCCTAACACAATAAATAATACATACTGGAGTAAAACATCCATTTTTAGGCAGGCTTAACAAAGCTATTATATATATATATATATATGTATATACACTCATACATGATTTGATATTGGAATATCCTTTTAAGATCATTAAACAGAATTTCTTCTGGATTAAAAAAATTGCACAAAACTGCTCAAAAAACCCCAAACAAGCCACTCTGTCTTTCTCCCATCATTGCCAGAAGCGCTAGAAGTGAGGAGAAACAGAAGATAAAAGAAGGGGATGAAAGTTGTGGAGTAGGAGAGAGCAGACATATTTACGACCTCATGTCCTCTGTGTCCAAAGAAGGGAAAAGGTGAATGTTAAATTGTATGGGAAATTGAAACTTGGAGCAGAACTAGACTTTTTTTTTCTTCTAATTAAAATAGTGACTGGAAAACCTTGATAAAGTTAAAGAGAGGCTGAATCTCTCTACTCCAGTTGGGGCAGCAGGTGGAAAAAGCAATCTCTAATATTTGCACTCCAAACAACATAGGCTTTTCAGTTTTACGAGTTCATGGATTTCATAGGGACAGTTGAGCAGAGCCATCATGTCTAAACTAACAAATGCTATTGAGTAAAGGGTAAAGGTGAATTTTTGCCAAATGCTGATAAATAATGAAAAATCGTTAGGAAGTAGTTGACATGCACATTAGTTACCTTCTGAAATTTTTCTTTGCCTCTACCATTACCTTAAAACAAAATCAAAATGTCTTCCTTAATTTTTCAGGAGAGCTGATCAGCAAATATCCAAGTGGAAGGAGAGTCGTCACTTTTGGGGTGATAATCCATAGGACTAGTTTGTCCAGCACACTTTATTTTAAAATATTGGGGATCCTGACATTGACATCATTCAAAATATGTTTCACATGAAAATTCTGGAAACTAAGATTTGAAGAAATTGTCATGGGGAATTGTATTGGTGAACTTTACAAAGAACATTACTGGTTTGCAAAAGTCACCAACATATTGTCATGGTTTTGGTAGAGCTAGGCACAGTCTCTGGGAAAAGAGAAATGAAAAAAAAAGAAAAAGCATTCATTAGCAGCAATGCTGAGAACCATAAAATCAGTAATTAGATTTAGAGAAAAAGCCAGGGGGAGTTGAAACCACAGTGATACAATCAGCTAATCTGGAGCTGGTTAAAATTCTAATATCACATGGGCACCATGCTATCTTTTGCTGATAGAAAACCAAAGATACAAAAAACAAACACAAATCACAATAGATAATAAAAAGAGGCCCCACTCTACTGTTCTGATCATTATCCTCCAATTATACCATGAAGAAGATTTTCAGTGCTATCTTAAAAGGAAATCTTTTCTAGAAAATGGGTAGGGAGAAAACCTTTATGAGCATTTACCAAAAATGGAATTTTTTTTTTTAAAGGAAAAGTGCAGGCAGGAATGAAGGTGAGTAGGCAGCCGGGCAGGAAGAGAGAGGAGGAGGAAGCAACCCCTTCCATTTTCATTTTAGTCATTCACATTGGTTGTTTCCCCCCTGGACCTGGGACTCAAATCCGGTGTGGGGAGGAGCTTGAGGGGGGGTGGCCCGCGTCCTTCGGATGTGACTGACCTAACTGCAGTACCACCAGGGCATGCCAAAAATAGAATTTTTTTATCCCGAGAAGAATTTAATTTTGTTCTCAGAAAAAGTAAAAAGTAAAATAAAAAACATCTAGGTGTACCTGATGGAATAGCAGTTAGGTCTGCTGCCTCTAGCAGGACATAGTCCACATACATCCCAAGGATCCAGATTTGCAGCTGGGGTGGGGGCCCAGGAGAGGGAAGGGGGATAGGGGTGTTGGTGGGGTGGGGGACAACCAAGATGAACAACTAAATAAAGATGCTTCTTCATCCTTCCTCTTCTTGCCTGCTTGCCTACTCACTTTCATGCCTGTCTGCACCTTTCCTTTAACAAAAAAATCTAAATATTCATTCTAGTAGAAAGTATAAGGAACTAAATGAACATATTTAGAAAGTATAGTTTCATGGATGGACTTTCAGCATCATTTCTGGCCACCCAGTAGCTAACTCTCTTCCCCAGTATCTTCTCCACTCCTGAGGCAGTGCCAGTGTCTCATGATAGAAGCTGGAAATGCCCTCTGAATTTGTCAGCTTCCCTGTGGCTTCATTCATTAGGTGCACCTCCCTCAGATGTCACTGCAGAAAGGACTCCAAATTAATTGTGGATGTGGGTGTTGCTGGTGGTGGCAGTAACATCTGGTATTCATAGGCATCAATGACAGCAGTGACTGTGGCACCAATGTTAGGGATATTGCAGTGGCAGCTGTAACATCTGGTGTCCAGAGGAGGCACTTCTGCATGATTTGGATATTGCTCTTGACTTGTAACCTCCCCACAAATTCTGTGTATAACCCATATCCTTTTAAATGAATTTTTCAACTTCTAAAATCATCTGGATTTCTTTGACACAATTATTGGAAAACTGCAAAGAAAAATGTGGACCAATTATATCCATTCTAAAGAAGTGAAATTGAAAGGTCATCAAATCTCTTTTGGGAGAAGGATATTCTAAAGGCAGACCCTTTGACCACCAAGAAAATGAAGAGGATAAAGCAGGGGTGTACACCTGTATGTCTACAAATTAAAGTGTGGAAAATGGAAATGACAACTTTTATTTTTAAGCATGTTCTCATATTCCATGTTTTCAAAGTAAAGATTACATTGGTTGTCAAAATCTTTCTTAAGATTTTTTTGTAATTGGTGAAAAAAAGGTGATCAGGGAAGTGGAGGAGTTAGAGAAGTTTAAATCCACCACAAACTTAGTATTTCGAGTAGAGCATGAAAGAGAGGTTGGAGTGGGAATATCCTGGAAAAGGTAAGTGACGTCAGGAAGCAAAGAAAGCAAGGCACTTTAGTTGGTGGCATTGAATGAGAGGCTTTACATTACGAAATCCATTTGACTTCTTAAAGAAAAACTATAAAATTCCATCTGGAAACAGTTAAAACGTGGGCAAAACTGACATTAGTTATTACAGCACAAAATAATATGTAACACGAAAATAGTAAAAGGAGAAACACCATTCATTAGAGGATCAAGGGTCAAGCAAATATTCCCTAATGAAATCTTTCAGCAGCACCAGGAAGTTATTATTTAACATTTTCCTAGATAGCACTCAATATTTTCAAAGTGTTTTGCCAACAGTAATTAGTTGTTCTCATCAACCTTTTGAAATAGGTCAATATATCTCCATTTCAAAGAAAAACAGGGCACTGAATATATATGTATAGAGAGTAGCGACCACTCCATAATCCTCTTGTTGATCAATTCCCATTTTTCTACTGTCCCCATCTTAAAAAGTATGTAGAAGCACTTTTCTCAGTCACTTCACTTTAATGCCCCCTCAAAGACCCAATGAAGTGACAGCATTGCCTCTGTTTAATAGATAAGAAACTGAGGTTCACACATGCATATACACCCACTTCACATCAGAGAGTTAGATACCTATTTTGTCTACTTGTAAGTCCTACCTCAACTGTGGTCTGAGAATCCAGAGAGAAAACCTCCAACTTCTAAGATAAGTCCCTTTTAAAAGGAAAGAAATTCCCAAACATCTGTGCCACATAGAATAATGAGCTTAACAAGGTCTTTTCTTACCATGAACAATCCTGAGCTTATATAACATAGTAGAACTGTGGACCACTTAACCCCTCAGACAGTGATAAGGACCATTTTGAATTGAAAAATGACACAAAACAAAACTAGCAGATTGCCTAATGGCTTTAGGAAAACCAGGCTTGTTGAGAGTAATATGAGCTGGTTGGTCTTGAGAAGAGTAATTCACAATAGGCAATCAGACTTTAAAAAATAGTTTTGACCAGAACAGCATCAACAGAAACCTATTTACAAAGTTTTTTTGTTCTTCTTGTTATATATGGTATTTCTTCACATAAATTACAAAAATTAATCATACAAGTATGTCTCTTTTTTATTCTGTAATTGTACTGGACTTCACATTTTCCTTTTATGATTCTGTAATTGTACTGGACTTCACATTTTCCTTTTATGATTCTGTAATTGTACTGGACTTCACATTTTCCTTTTATGAGAAAAAAATATCAACTGTATTTTTTTTTTATAATTTAGTGGGACTGTTGCTAAATGCTAGAAATTATAGCAGATATGAATAATAGAAAAGGAAAAAGTTGTCAGATCATAATCTGACCTCCCTTTTTCCCCCACTACATGAGTTTTGACTATATCAAAGCAAAATAAGTTGGAATTAGTAACATGCTATTTTCCATTCATCAAACTGACAATTAAACTAAGTGAAGCAAATTTGGCCTTGAAGTATATAGAATTATTCCACATTAAACAGAAAAGAGCTAGAGCCAGTCACTACTCTGCAAATGATGTTTTGTTATCTTGGGAAAGCAACTTTAGGAGACTTAAGTTTTAATACACACTATTTTAAAACCCTGTCCTTTCATTACAAGTACATTATAGTAATTCTGGTCAAATGTTTATTTTCTTTAGTTACATCTTACTGAACATTTCATCTAAGGAAAGCACCAGTTGGCGAATCCAAACATCAGCGATGGCAGAATTCTATAAATAGAAAATGACTTAAAAGTTGGGGAAAGTCCAAAAGCAAGGACCTGCCAAAAAAAAACCAACGAATCAGCACTACAGGAATTTCCCTTTTATACCTTCCATGAGCTCTGGTTATTTCACTTAAGAATTGAAGCAGAGGGTAGTACTGAAAATGCCTCCTTTTGAGGGAGTTCTGAGAACAATGCCGCTTTGTCCTCATCAGATTACCTTCTGTGGGGAGCTCAGGCACAATTTGGAGACAGGATGAAAGAATGTGGGAAGAGGCACAAATTTCAGGAATGGTGAACAGAAGCCAGCAGGAGTGAGGGACCTCAACCAACCCACTGGTGGTTGGGTCTGTGCCCTTTTCATAGGAGCTGCTGTACCTCCAGTTCATTCATGAGATCCTTAACCTTGCTTGTCTTCTCATTAAACTGTTTACGTTCTATAGTCCAAGGTTTCTAGCAGCAGATATGAAGTCAACGTTCAAAGTCCATCTCCTCACACACTAGTAAAGACAGAAGGTAATAACATGAAGCCCTCAGGAAAGGAAAAACTGCCACTTAAATTAAGTTACCACCATCACTATCTTAACATTCAGGGCCATTGACCCAGTTTGATATGGGTATTAAATAATAGTAATAATTAACAGCTGAATGTGTAATATGTCCAGAGCTATGTAAATCTCACTTAAGACATCATAACATCCTAATGCAGGCATTATGCTACTTTTTACAGAACATAAAACTGAGGCATGAAGAAGTCTTACTATGATTGAAATCTCCTCTTCTGACCTAAGAGTTTATTCATTAACCATATCCTAACAAATATGTGTATTGTCTTGGTCTGGGGTCCTCAGAAAGAAGAGTCAATGGCAGAGAACTAGGTGATGCTATTTTATTAGGAGGCACAATCCCATGAGCAGGGTTGGGGGACTTGGGGAGAGGGCAGGGAATTAAGGAAAACTGATAAAAGGCTAGCCACTGCTAACTAGTTGTTCAGCCTATAGGACTTTAGCCTGAAGAAGCCATATCAATTGTATTTCACTATGGAGATAAAAAGGGAAGAAGTTATTTACAAGCTCCCATTTTCTGTTGGTCAAAACCTCACCACCTCAGGCATTAACTCTCCCACGCCTCCAGGTTGCTCTCAGGTGGGTATGACGCAATGTTAGAACCCTTGGTGGAATCAACAAGTGACCCCAGGGCTGGTGATGAAAGGTGTGTGCATGGATTGAAGGTGGGGTGCTGTCATTTTGTAGCTGAAATCTGAGTCTGTGTAGAGAGGATCTGAAGAGGTCTGTAAAAGGACTCTCATACACACAGAGCATTCTATGATGAGATTAGATTTCCAGTGGAGCAAAATCAGAAATCGCTCACATGAGAGCCATTAAATCATCTGTCACTTGTATTTACTGATTAGTTCTGAAAGAAGCATCCTAACTTTACCACAAGATTTAGCATGGTGTAAGGCTATATATCCTCACACTAAGGTGAAACTGTCTCAGACCTTGGTAATTTAACATAATTTAACCCAACATGATTCACCAATGAAAACAGCTCAGAAATCAGCCTGTTTGGGAAAATCTTCCCTAGTGGATGCGTATGAAAACCAAAACAAAACAAAAAGGCAAAACTGCCAGATATCCTGATGGCTTTAGGAAAACCAGTCTTGTGGAGAATAATATGAACTCATTGGGCTTTGATGAGTGATTCAAAACCAGGCAATCAGTTTGAGGAAAATAGTTTTGACCAAAATAGAATCCACTTCAAGTTTTCTCTGCTATTTTTTCTTTTTCATTGAAGAACCATTACATCATAACATTACATAGATTTAAGCTGTGCGTCATTGTAAATCAAAGTTTTCTCTCTTCTAATAATCACCTGTCCATAGAGCCCTGCCATCTGCCTGGTCATGCATCGCCATTATCTGTGTATGTATCAGTCTTCCTCATAGACTATGAGATGCTTAGGGGAGGGGACTGATCTCACAGATCTTGGAACCCAGTGCCATGTCATATACTCTCGCATGCATCAGGTATTCAGGGAATACTGTGTAAGGACGGGGAAGTCGGAAGTGTGAGGACAGCAAAGGTCTGAAACAGTCATGTGGAGAGTGGAAAATCGAGCAGCCCGGAGGACCAGGGATGAGTGTTCAGTCAGTGCCGAGGCCCAGCTGAGGTAGGCAGTTGTGCAGACGAGTATTCCATCTACCCGTGTAATTTTCTCCAGCAGCTCCTAACTGAAAGGGAAAGATACACAGTGAGCCAGGTGCTGCAGATTTTGATGAGCATCATGACTAGAGAAGATAAGCTAACAGCATATTAAACGGCATTTCCTGTTGTCCTGAGTTTCAGCTGAGACCCCAGTCTAAGGATAATGGCTTATAAATGTTAACAGATTCTGAGATAAAAAATTTGTTTTGTTTTAAGCTGCTAAGCTTGTGAGAATTTTTTTTACAGTAATAGGAATAGAGACTCAGAGAAATGTGAGAATTTTTTGTATTTTTGTGAAGAAATAGCATAAATGATTAAAAAAACTTTATAAATACGTTTCTGTTGATGCTGTTTTGGTCAAAACTACTTTTTAAAGTCTGATTGCCCATTGTGAATTTCTCTTCTCAAGACCAACCAGCTCATATTACTCTCAACAAGCCCGGTTTTCCTAAAGCCATTAGGGAATCTGCTAGTTTTGTTTTGTAAGATGCTTATATCCAGGACTTCAAAAGAGGTGAGCAAAGATCAGTCCTTAATCTATTACCTGACTCTAGGGTATAAAAGAAAAGATGAAGCTTTTTTTCAGAGAGGTAGTCTTTAAAGAATATTGTCATTCAGGGAAAAAGCATTATGGTTTTTCCTCCTCACCTTTCCAGAGAAAAGATGGTTAATAGTCACTACCCTCGAGTTCAAGGAGGGGGTTCCAGGAGGCTTGTGATTGTCAGAATTCTAAACCGCCCCTCTCCTTGACCCATTCCTGTGTAATCTCCCTTTGGGTAAGAGTGAGACATGCCTATGGTGGTCAGATGTGATGGGATATCTCCCCAGTGCTTATATCACATTGTGTGATAAAAGGGTGGGGTTTTTTTTCAGATATAATTAATCGATTTCACCAAAGGGAAGATTATCCTGGACAGGTCCTAATCAGGTAAGCTCTTTCAAAAGGGGGTCATATGGTCTGAGGTGCACTCTTGCTGCTCTGGAAAAAAACAGTCATTTTGTCAACTATGAGGACCATATAGCAAGCACTGTGTGACTTCCAGTAATTGAGAGGGGTTTCCAGTTGAGAGCTAGCAAGAAAGCAGGGACCTCAACTATATGTAACTACAGGAGATGAATTCTTTCAACAACCATCAGCTTGAGAAAGGACCCCAAATCTCAGCTAAGAATCACAGCTCAGATAACACCTTGATTTCCACTTGCCAAAACCCTGAGCAGAAGACCACCTGATTCCTGCCTGGACTGGATTCCATGAAAAGTGAGATAATAAATTTGCATTGTTTTAAGCTGTTAACCTTGTGAGAATTTTCAGACAGAAACAGGACTACAGAGCCTCAGTGAAATGCAGTGAGAATTTTTAAGAGATATTCATGTGTCCCCTAGAGTGGGAGAATGAAGGCTGATACCTGATTCTTCTGTGGATAAGTTTGAGAGCAATTGTTATCTGCAGCAATCTTTGTCTGAAATGGCATAATGAGGAGAATCCAGCAGGGTGTAGATTGATTCTGAAATAAGTTGTCTCTGCATAAGTAGTTGGGAATGAGACTTCTTAAAAGAACTTCCCCCAGCAGCCAGGGGTTGTTCCCCTATGATCTCTAATGAGGGTATCCATCCGTGGAAGTAGTGGAGGTGTTAGAGGTCAGCAGGAGAGGGAAATCCCTGGCGAGGAATGTGCAGTAGGAGGTCTGCTGAGTGTGGGGTGGGTAACTGAAGATTCCCCTAAAGCTCCCCATAAAAGAAACCACTGGCAATAAAACAGAGAACATGACAGAGGGCACAGAGGGCCCGATAATACCAGCAGTGGTCAAGTAAGAAATTATCCTTTCCCTCCAATCCAGTGGTTCTCAATCAGGCACTTGATTGTCTTCTCTCTCCAGGGACATTTACAGTATCTGGAGACGTTTGTGTTATTATACCCAGAGTCAGGGAGAGTCTGTTTCTAGCTTCCAGGAGATAGAAGCCAGAGACATTTTTAAACATAGGATGTTTAAAAGCACAGGAGAGCCCCACAATACAGAATTCTGCTGCCCCAAATGTTAACGGTGCTGAGGTTGATACATCTCTAGTTCCCAGTCTTCCTGCCTGGAGACAGCAGAAAGTACAGAGGAAGCAGAGGACAAGAAAAGACCACACATCCCTTCTATAATGCCCTCCTGTAGAATCTCAGAGTCCCACGATGAGAGAGGGGGCAGCTCTGAATTGGATGAGATGTAAGTATTGATGGAACTTTTTAATATCTCAAAATGAGATTGCTCTGTTCACCATGTGTGATCAGAAAAGCAGTCTGAGAAACCACTGAGAGAGGATCAAGGAAATACAGTCGAGTGTATTTAAAGGCAGCTGGTAGAAAAACAAAGGGATTTCTTAAGTGCATCCCATTGAGTTCAACTGTTTTAATATACTATCCAGTAGTCATGAAATTAGAGAGAACTGAATGGCTCAAACCTCAGCTGGGCAGGGTGTTTTGTCAGAAGGTGGAAACCTACTGAGAAATAAGGAAAATTCCCATTGCCTTAGGTCAGGTTCCCTAGAGGCAGAACCCGAGGCTGGGGTTCTTGTGCAAGAGGATCAGTAGGGAATATCCTTGGATGAAACCCCTTCTATTAGTTTCCCAGAGCTGCCATCACAAAGAACCACAAACCGCTGGACTTGAAACATGAGACATGCATTCTCTCATGAAGAATCCGATTTCAAGATGTTGGCTGAGTTGATTCCTTCTGAGGGTTCTGCCAGAGAATTTGTTTCCTGCCTCTTTTTCACTTTTGTTGATGAATGGCAATTCTTGGCATTTGTTGTCTTGCTAGAGGCATCACTCCAATCTCTGCTTCCATCTTCACAGGACCCTCTCCCTGTGTCCCTGTGTCTTCACTTTATAAGGACACCAGTCATAGTGAATTAAGGATCCACCCTACTCTAACATGACTTCATCTTAAATATGCAAAGACTTTTTCCAAATAAAATCATATTCTGAGCTACTGGGGGCTAAGATGTCAGATCTCTCTCTTTTTTTTTTTGGGGGGGGAATGATTCTGCTCATAACACCTCTGTAGGGAAAAATAAATGCAGAAAAGAACAGAGAAGTTTGGCCCAGATGCAGGTTCTGCTCAATTCCAGCCTCAGCCTGATCCCTTGGGAAGTTCTAAAGCTTGAACGAGATCACAGAGTATCTCCTGTCCAAAGGGGCTACAGCTGTTTGTGTCCCTGCATCTGTCTGCAATGCCATTGACTGTTTTTCCATGAAGGGAAGATGTATCATCTGAGGCATTTCTGAGTTGGGTTTCCACTCACCTTAAGATAATAGCTTTCATACGTTACTATAGATCAGAAATGTAACCCACTACACCCTAACCCCAAGTTTTAGACTCTGTAACTCAGGGATGGTTTTGTTTGTTTGTTTGTTTTTAACAAATTCTCAGATGTGGCTGTTGCTGCTGGTCTAGGGACCAGACTTTGAGACCCACTAACATTGGGCGATTCTCAGAAGGAAGCAGCTGTCAACTATCAGCAGCTAATGTGTAGAGCAGCCAGAGGGATGGGATGGATGGATGGCAAAGGATCTGGGCAAGACAGCCATAGTGTAGAAACTGCACCACCCTTCTTCACAAGCCTGGCTTGTGGGGAGCAGGAAAATAAACCCAGAAAGGCTTCAGAGGGATAAGTGTCCATGAGTGAGAGTCGGATTTTTGCTCTAACAAAGAAGTGGAGAAACCTCTCAGTTGTAGAAAAAGGGACAATACTACTCTAGACCGTTAAGTTGGCTAGATAAAAAGCAAGAAAAATAAGTCTATATTTTAAACAATCAATGAGACCAGTGGGGTGTACAGTAATGAGGCAGTGATTTTAAAACTGCAGAATCATTCTTGAAACTCTTCTGCATACCTAGTGACCAAATTGACTGCCACAACCAATTCACTTTTTTCAATCTCTGAATCATTAGGTGACTGCCAACTATGCAGCAATACCAATGGGTCATTCAAAGGACCTGAAGAATCCCGTCAAGTGTGCTGCAGTCTGGTTATTTAACTGGTGGAGACAAAGCTTATGGCAGTTTTAAGCTGTGACTGAAGCTTAAGTATATAGCTCCTCTAGTCAGAGAGTTATCAAAGATTGTATGAAATTGCAGCAATTTTACTGAACTCAAGAAAATGTTCTGTGGTTAGAAAGGGAAAGGAAATTATTTCAAATGCATTATATGAAAGACAAATAAAAATAGGCAATTTAAGGAAATGGGCTTCAAATAAGTAAAAGGAGCAGAATCAATTAGCCGTGATATCCACAAAGGTTGCTAGAAAAGTGTCTGAAATAAAGATGCATTAATTTAACAGCATCAGAGTGAATTATAAAAATAGTTGTTTAGAAAATAGCGGAGTATCTTCAAGTTAAAAGCAAAGCAGAGAAAGGTTTTCTAAGAACTTCATTTCAAGCTGATGGGAAAAGTTCATAAGAAATGAGAAAGAGGGGCTTCCTTTTGGGGAGAGCATATTCTTAAAAGGTTCATAGATTCCAGCATGGGAACCTACATCTTTAGTAGGCAGCTCCAGGAGGGAAACCTTATGAGACAAAAAGTAGGGATTTTCAGATATCTTTATTTTTGCAATGGAAGGACGTTTAACTTTTTTTCTATAAGTGAAAGAAAAATGCATCTGAGTCAATGGATTAACCTCTGCATCTCAGCTTCTGACTTTAAATGAGTCAAGATAAGCAATTAGAAAAAAGTCTGCCAAGTAGTGAGTTTATATCTTAGCTAGTCTTGATGTTACACAGATGTAACCATGCTAACTCAGGAGAGCGAGAAAGGACAATTAGAATCAAATAAGCACATTTTCCCATTGTTCCATTCAAAGAGCATATGCCTTGATTAAGAGTGAGATGGGAGTGATGAATCTGCAGTTTCCTCAGAAGAACTTGGTTCTTCAGTACTTTTGTGGGAATTTAGCACTTAAAGTATCTTTTCCTACCACATGTCCTGTAAACACAAGCCAGCTACTTCATCTGGAATCCCAGCTGAAGAAGCAACACCCTGTTCCAGGGGTGGAGTAGGGTGGGGAAGCTGCTGTGGATTTATCCTCAAGTGATTTCAGATTTCAGGGATACGATCCGCATCTATTATTGTTGCTTTAACTTCTGATGTCTGAGATAGTCCACTATACATATTGTTTCATTCCTTTTGTTACTGTGACAAATTACCATCATTTGAGGACTTAAAACAACAGAAATTTCTTTTCTCACATTTCTGGAAGTCAGAAGTTCAAAATCAATTTCACTGGGCCTCTTGAAACCAGGGTGTCAGCAAGCCTGTTCTCCCTTTGGAGACTCTAAATGCCTCCTCGAGTTTTGGTGGCTGCCAGCATTCTGTGGCTTTCAGCTCCATCGTTACAGCCTACCCCCATGGTCACATTTCCTCCTGTTCATCCCCCGTTAACTCTCCCTCTTAGAAAGATACTTGTGATTGCATGTAGGGCGTATCTGTATAATCAAGGATAATCTCCCCATCTCACAACCTTTAAATTGATTATATCTTAGTGTCATGTTTACCATGTAAGGTAATACTCACTGGCTTCAGGGATTAGAATAAGAACATATTTGGGGCCATTATTCAAGTTACCAAAAAATACTTGTGTGTGTGCGGGTGTAAGAGAAAGGGAGAGATTTCAGGAGGGAGAGAGGAGAGAGAGAGACATCATGGGGAAAACCCAAAACTGTGGTTTGATTTGGGTACCACTGGGCCAACCCAGTGCAAATGGATCTCCAGAGAAGACAAATTAATTGCTGCTCAACAAGCTGTTATAATCTGCTTTGTACACACCAGGTGGGTCTTTAATTACATTTCCTAAGCTTTAGCGTAACAAAGCAAGCTCTAGCTCCCCATCCTCTCCATGTGTTGTTTTCAGTAAATACACATTTGGTCTTATGTGAATAAAGAAGATTTCTCAAGCCCTGCTTCAGAATTCGTCTATCCTATCCCATTTGTCTGATTCCACCAGCCCTACCCCACTCTCGGTGGTTTTTCAAATGCTTTAAGGAGCAGTCAGTCTTGCTGATACAAGAATTCCAATTTTTCCAGATTTTCTAGTGAGATTAAACCCAGGCAGGAGTAGCCAGAAACTGCCTTTCATCAGAAGATGTGGATCATATGTCTCTATGCATATTGTCAAATTTTCTTGAAAATGAACATGCAAAGGTAGAAAAGTGACTCATGCATATAATAATCAACCCATTTTTATTACCCTCTAAATTAAAAGGAATAGATGCTTAAGTACTAGTGTTAAATTTAAAAAATAATAGTACATTTGGAGGATTAGATCTAGAATACATGCACCAAAAAGATCAGAAGCTGTTAAAGTCTCCCTATTAGTATAAGGAGTTATCCCAGCTCAAGAGAATTCAGGTATATTCCCACTGTCATTCACTCACATGAGCAAAAGTATGAAAGAATGAAGATTTTTCAAAACTTCTGGTCTCTCTTCATTTGACTTCAAAATGTGTTAATTTAGAAGCCTGATCAAGATTATATGTAGAAACTAAATAGAGCAAAAGAAATTATTTAATCCTGATAGCTCAAGTTAGTCCTAAGAAGCCCACCATAATAACTGGGATATTCAGTATAAACAGAAAAGCTTAAAATAATAGAGATAGATTAATCACGGATTTATCTAAACTTGGTTACATGATTATATTCCTTCCATTGACCAACCATAACCTACGTCTCCATATTTCTATTTGTATTTATCTTGAGACATATTAAATGTCTGCTGACACAGATTGTGCTTCATAGAGTTTGATCAATTGTTTTTCATGTATCGTAAACTCCTTTCTTTTTTTTAAAGGAAAGTCACAGAAAGGAATGAAGGCAAGTAGGCAGGCAGGCAGGAAGGGAGAGGAGGAAGGAGCATTTTATTTTTTATTTAGTAGCTCCTTGTTTTGGTTGCTTTCCCTGGCATTGGGGCTTGAACCCAGCTCCTTGAGATACAAGTGGACTGTGCCAAACTTAACTGCTAAGCCACCTGGCTGTTCCCATAAACTCCTTTGTAAGATTTAATTACAAGGTTCAGTAAGTAGATGATAAAGAATAGGAAGTAAACCTTTTGCTACCATTTTGGGGTTGGGATACCCTTTTTAGGCTTCTTGAAAGTGAGGATTAACGGAGTAAATGCATGATCCTTGACTGGAACTGGAAACTAAGACTTCTGAAACATCAGCAGGGTGTATGGACACTGGAAAACTGCTCTTCAAAGCACCTAGCAGTTTGGTGTTGTGCAAGGGGAGAGTTGTACATGTTTTCTTTGTTCTGGAAAAAATACCCAGATGGTCTATTTACAAATATTTAGTAAATACCATCATTTGGGGGAAAGAAGTTTGAGACTGGCTCCCAGGGATGAGGGCTAAAACTACAGTAGATGATAATATCACTGGGACCTGCGGCTACAGTTCCGAAGAATGATGTTTCCTTGAGAAAATGTTTTCTTTCCAGGTGGTCTTTTTGTTTTGTTTTTGTTGTTGTTTTTTAAGGAAAGGTGCAGACCGGAATGAATAGGCAGCAGGCAGGAAGAAGAGGCATTTTATTTTATTTTCATTTAGTTGTTCACACTGGCTGTCTCCCCATAGACCCAGGACTCAAACCTGGGGGTATGTGACCTGCGTGCTTCAGAGGTGATTGACCTAACTGCTACTCTACCAGGGCGCGCCTCAAGTGCACATTTAAAACATTTCTGTTGCTGAAAGGCTGCAGCTCATTATCATGGGAGGCTGTGAGTGTATGTTTAAGAGATGCTTTCAAGAGCTCAGAAACTGAGTGTTAAGAGGTTAATGTAGCTCTTTGCAAAAGAGAAACTTTGAGACTCGGGATCTGGGGTGAGCTGCTTAGAAGCCTAGGTCCCTTTACTATGGTTAGCGCTGCGCTAAGAGAGATGACTTGGGGGAGGCAGCACCCCTGACAAACCCCTTCAGCTGGCCACACAACAGTATTCCCTCCGCCTTTGCCAACGGAGCCTCTAATCTATCCATGAGAGGGTGAACCCTAATTGTTAAAGTCAGTTATATGTATCCCACTCCCCTTTGCCAGAAGATGATTTCTCAGATTTCCTTGACGGTCAGGTGGTTTATGAGACCCGGGTCTGACCAAGGAGATGTAACAGGAAATCTTCTGGGTGTGTGTGGTAAAGGGTAACATCTGCTGCTTCTGAAAAAAGTTTTCTTCTCTGAATAAAAGAAAGCCACACTTCTTTTTTTCCTGCTTGCGCTCATTCCTTCCTGTTTTAAATCATCACTAGAAGGAACTCTCATAGCCACTAGGTGACCTGTCTAAGGACAACAGGCATCATGCTGAGGATGACACAAAACAGTGTTGCAAAGAGCTTGAGCTGCAGCTAATTACTGAGTCAATGTCAAACCCAGCTTTTCTCCGGACTCTGATGTGTGAGAAAATTGTCTTTATTAGTCAAGCTACTCGTGAAGACATTAGGTGAGTGTTCTGCTGCTTGAATCCACATGTATCCTAAGTCATAGAGCTTCACTTTCATCACTGGTGAAGGCGGCAGAGGTCATGCTGGGATGACGTGGCTAGCAGACCAACGGGAAAGAACCTGAGTGGATTTTCTCCTGAACAAATACGAGACAGTTTTCTAGGGACTCTAAAGCGTGGCCAAGTTCTTATGCAGACAGTTGGGGCTCACAGTCATTCTGGACTTAATATGAACAGGATTTTATTTGAATTCAGGGGCTGCTACGGTGCAGGGCGCCAGGCAGGCCGTGTCTGCGGCTGCTCCCACACTGATTGGTTCTCTGGAAGAGCTGTTTGTCTCAGTGCTCCTCACGGTGCCCGCCTGTCCACAGCGAGATAAGGAGATTGCACTAGACTCTAAAGCAACATGCTGTCCTCTTCATCGTGAAATCTTGCTCCACCAAATATTTTTTTAAGCAAGCTGAACTAGACTGCGCTTGGTGGTATAGTTGATTTACATGTGGGGACAAGTTCTTTATCTCCTGTCTCTTTGCTAATTGGTAACAGTTTGCAGACCTGCAGTTGGTCCACAGACCACACAGGATAATAAACAGGCATCTTGCTAGCCTGAGGATAATTTGTAAGGAAAGAAATCCTGTGGATCTCCTGGGAAAGCCACTCCAGTGACTCACAGGGGAAGACTTCTTTACGTCTAACGGTGCTGACCATCACACGCATTATGGTCCCTTTGAATTTTCCTTAAATACTGAATAAATATAGTTGTAAACATCACTGTCCACTTTAAAAAATCTCTCTCTAATCTAACTATTAAACTAATTGGAAAAGTTTTCACAGATGAGAAATGGTAACTGTCTAGCCAAGCAGATGGTTGGAAGTAAAATAATTCATGTTCTGCATGGCTTCCGATTAGATCTTTCAACTCTACCTAATATTACACAGTTCTCTTTTCCATGAGGTTAAAAATAAATCACTAAATAGCTATAGTATCACTTAGGACTTACATTCAAATAAGAGAAATAGAAACCTGGAGAGAGATTTAAAAGAAAAAAGCACCAGTGGCTAAACAAAATAAGGGTTTGGGGGTTTTCGCCATAAAAGAATTCTGGAGTTAGCTGGTTCCAGATTGTATTGTGGCTTAATGATGCCATCAGTTCTTGGATCTCCTGTCTTTCCCCTCAATCAACCTTGTACTTCATGATCTCAAGTTGGTTTCTCTAATTGTCAGGTTCCTATAGCAATTTCAGGCAGGAAGAAAGGAAAGGGCAAAGAGTGAAAAGCATGTGTAGCTTTTGGGGAGTTTTCATGAATAGTTCACCAAGGACCTTTGCCTTTCTTTTTCTTTTTTTAAGGAAAGGTGCAGGCAACAAAAAAGGAGAGCAGAGACAGGTAGACAAGAAGAGAGAGGAGGAAGAAGCACTTTATTTACTTTATTTACTTGCTCGTCATGGTTGTTCCCACTAGTACTGGGTCTTAAACCAGCACTGGGTCTTAAACCACTGCGAGGATGTCCGTGGACTGTGCCCAGCCCCCACTCCACTCCACCGTACCAGGACCTTCATCTTTTATATCTAGAATGACCATACATGCCATTTTAATTGGGACAGTACCGTTTTTTTCCATATTTTCTGTCCATTCTATCATTTTAATATAAATGTCCACTTTTTCCCATATTTAGTCAACCAGGGCCATCTTTAACGCATGCAAAAGGGGCAGCTGAGTTGCCCTAGGCCCACTCTGTTCAGGGGGCCCAAAAGCATCTACCTCTTTTGCCCGTTTTAGAGAGAGCTCTTGCCAGCACTGACTGCAGAGGACCAGGGCTGCTACTGCTGTTCTACCACCTGTGAGGGAAGGAGCTCTGTGGAAAGAGGATTCCCCGCACCGAAACCCCATGCACCTGTTTCTTCAAAGGGAACAGAATAACCGCAGTGTGGTTGAGCTGCAGGTACGTGCTGTGGGGGTCATCTCTGGCACCATAGGGGTTGCTGGGTATTTCTGGCACTGGGATGGTTAAAGCAGCATGTGTTTTAGGCAGGACATTGAGAGCGAGTCTTATGGGGTGCCATATTTGGGTTTTGCCTAAAGTGCCAAAATTCCTTGCACTGGCCCTGACCATTTGTGTGAAGTCCCACCAGACCACACGTCATTACTATGTGACTGCTAATTGGCATGACATAGTCCTTACTTGCTGCTGGCCGGGCTGCTCTGCTCCTGCTCAGATTGCTCCACCTTCTCCCCTCCCTTAGTCACCAGTGCATAACCCGGTTCTGTGTTTGCAATCCCAATGTCATATTTTCGTCTCAAGGAAATATGGTCAGCCTATTTATATCTCTTTGGCAGAATGCTGAGGCATGATTGCCTATGGTTACAAGTAAACTGAAAAAGAAAATGTTTATGTTAACCCTTTAACTTGGTTTGCTAGGACTTGCCATAACAAAGTATTATGACTGGGTGACTTAAACAACAGAAATTTATTTTTGGTGCCCTCCTGCAGCTCAAGGGGCAAAGTGATTAAGGTACAAGCCCTATAAAGCCTAACAACCAGGCTTCGCAACCTGGTGGAGGCTAAATTTTTTTGTAAATTATTTTCACACCGCTATATAGACTAGAATTCTGAGATCAAGGTGTTAGCAGAGTTAATTGTTTCTCAGCTTCCTTTCCTTTGTTTTTTGTTGGTTGTCTTCCCTCTATTTCTTCACATAGTCTTTTTTCTGTGTGGGTGTGTGTGTGCATGCATGTGTTTATAAATATATATATTTATATTTATATATATATATATGTATATATATACTTCTGTTTTAAGGAAAGGTGCAGATAGGAATGAAGGTAAGCAGAAGCAAGCAAGGAGAAAGAGAGAGGAAAAAGAAACATTTTTATTTTATTTTATTTTATATAGTTGTTCATCTGGGTAGTGGCCACCTGTCTTAGAACATAAACCCAGGACCTTGGGATGCATGTAATCTGCATCCAACCCCCACTCCACCAGGGTGCCCCTCTGTATATCTTTGTGTCCTAATTTCCTCTTCTAGTCATGTTTGATTAGGGCCTACCCTTACGATTTTATTCAATCTTAAACCTCTTCAATTACCATGACTCCACATACAGTTATGTTTTAAGGTTCTGGGAGCTGACACTGCAAGTTATGAAATTTAAAGACACAATTCAGGCCACAACACCCTTCCAAACATAATCAGGGTTTTGTTGATAAGGAAGAATGGAGAGATTGATAGTGTCTGGCACACTTACTATATTGCTGATTCTCTTTAAACAAACAAATGAAAAAATGTAAACATTGTCACCAATTCAGTTTAGATATTTTAAAACATGATGCATGATAAAGGCTATAACTATAACAAAAGGCCTATTTGTTTATTTAAGATATTTAATTTGTCATATAATAAAAGTCATTCCAATTGCCATGAGTTGCATTAGAAATGTTCTGGGCATATCCTGGTGGTCTAGCAGTTTAGTACACCTCTGGGTATAGTCCACATGCATCCTAAGGCGGCCAGTTGAAGACTCAGAGTCAGGAGGAATGACCAAGATGATCAACTAAATAAAATAAGGTGCTCCTTCCTCCTCTCCCTGCCTTCCTGCCTACTCACCTTCATTCCAGCCTGCACCTTTCCTTAAAAAAAAGAAAGAAATGTTCTAGTAGACACCAGTCTAGTGTCCACTATGTTGAAAAGCAATTATGACAAAAAAAGGAAAATTTACTTCCTTGAGGATCACTAGTTTTAATGTTTGCTGAGCTTTTTATAATTCAGTTTATAATAAAGTAGAGCTAGTTGTTTCTCCCTAAACTTCAGTGTCAGAAGATTTTTCTCTCTCGATCATTAAGTGAAATTAGTACAAATCCTTGATTTTATTGGAGATGCTTTTCCTTTTTCTTTAATTAAATGAGTCATCACTTTAATCAAATGAACATGATAAGAAACTGTCCATAGTTCTATATAGTCCTATGTAGTCATGTATATATGTCTTTCAGAGACTTGGGGAAATGCTAATCTCATTAAAAGTTTGAGAAATAACTTGTTAGACAAAATACTTTTGATCTCTTGCTTTGATTTTTTTTAAATATAAATGCTCTATTGAAAAATAATTCCATTTACAAAAATATCCTACTTTTAAAGTGTAAACTCAGTGTTTTTTAATATATACAGAATTGTACAACCATTACCACTAATTCCAGAATATTTTTATCACCCTCAAAAGAAACGCCATTCCCATTAGAAATCACTCCCCAATGCTCCAGCCTCCAGCCTTGGCAAACACTAACCTGCTATCTGTCTCTATAGCTTTGCCTATGTTTGCATATACATAAAGTCATACAATATTTGGATTTTTGTTCTGAAATTATTTCACTTAACACTGTTTTCAGGGTTCATCCATGTTGTCACATATAATAGCACTTTTTTTTTTTTTTAATGACTGAGTGATACTCCATTGTACAAATCTTGCTTTGACTTCTTTTTTTAAGAAAAGGTACAGGCAAGAATGAAGGATAGCAGAGGCAGGCAGACAGGCAGGAAGAAAGAGGAGGAAGAAGTGCTATTTATTTTATTTGATTGTTTTTCCTGGTTGTTCCCCCCGGGGCCCAAGACATGAACTCAGGACCTTGGGATGTATGTGGACTGTGCCCAACTGCTATCCTACCAGAGCCCGCCTCTTATTTTTTTTTTAAGGAGAGGTGTAGACAAAAATGAAGGCAAATAGGCAGGCAGGCCGAAAGAGAAGAAAGGAGGAAGAAGCACTGTATTTAGTTCCTCATCTTGCTTTGATTTTAAGATGTCATTATTTTCAAGGATTTTTGTATTCTCTGATTCCCTGGAGAAGGAAAGAAAACCAAGTTGAAATTCCAGTCCCAGCTCTTTTGAGGCCTTTACTGGCCTTAACTGTGCCATCTACAAAATTAAACGTTTTCTCTATATCTTTTCAGGAACTAGCTTGTGAGAGTCTCCATTGAGTACTATGATTTTTTTCCCCTGAAAAAACATCAAAAGAAAATCTGCAGATATGTGCAATTTTATCTAAACTAGACATCTTTTCCTCCAAGATGTAGAAATCTTAATGAATGTTCTTCTATTTTTCACTTTTTTTTCAAAGAACTAAACTTTCAGAAGCATCTAAATCCATGTACGGAGAGATTTGTAAATAACCAGGCTTGGAGACAAATAAATAAAACCAGAATAGCTGGGAAAATTTGGGGTTCTGGAAATTACACATTGAAGGTAAGCACTCACATCACTGAGTTGTGCCTGTCAAATGTAGCAAGAAGATACTGCTTTGAGTATTACAATCTTGGCTCTTAATGAGGGAGGAATTTATTCATACAAACATACACGCAGTAAATATGAGCTACTTCTACTTGTGAGCACATCTGGCTCAGAAATAAAAGAATCTAGTAGTCAGACCCACCTGCAAATTCCCCAATCTGCACCAAAAAAAAAAAAAGACAAGTCACACCCATCACACTTCACAGCAAATTCTTTTTGCATCTGGTTTAACTGAACTTGAAGAAAGATGCCTGTTATCATATTGTGTATTCTCATTCCAGAATATCTCTCTTTCATTCAATTCACAGGGGACTCTGTGGGAGGGGGTTGAGAGAGTAGATGTCAGAATTGATTAACCCCCGCTGCATATTTTACAGTGCGAAAAAGATGAAAAGCAGCTGGATGAGAAGTAAATAAGGATGGAATATCTGTGTATAAATGAAAATAAAGAGGGTTGAAAGAGTATATAACAATGGTTAATAGGGCTGGAATGTCTTGGAAGACACATATGTGGCAGATAAATTCAGGGACCTGCTACTTCAGTGAAATTTCTGAGAACCCAGTGTCCTGGAACATCTCAGAACACCGCCTCAACCAGTGAAAAAAATGGTACTGCGCTCTGCACCCCTGCCCACCAAGAAAGAGGCACAATGCCTAGTGGACCTCCTGGGATTTGGAGACCACATATACCGTATTTAAGTTCCCATCCATTTACCAAGTGATCCTCAAGGCAACCCACTTTTAATGGATCAGAGAGAAAGAGAAGTTCTCTAGCTCTAGGCCAACATGTATTCCTTAAAACAAGATCGCCAATGGTTTGAAATGCCTACGGCAGATCTGAAAAGACACATTCAAAGAATTAACAGCCCAGGCTGCTAGAATTTCCTAGGAGAGACATTCTCTTCATAGAAATAACTATTTTCCATCTGAGAAGCAGTTTCAGTCTTGTTCCTACCGCTAGTAGAGACTTAGTACTCACCTGTGGCATTTGCTATGTTAACAAATTACCACTGATTTAGTGGTGGTTCTAGGCTGTAGAATGGCCAACCATACATATCGTCTTTATTCTGGAACCTGTAAATATTGCCTTATAAGGAAAAGGGTCTTTGCATATTTGATTAAGTTAAAGATCTTGAGATGGGTTAATTATCCTGGATTATCTGGGTGAGACTTACATGCAATCACAAATGTCTTCATAAGAGTGAAGCTGAGATTTGATCAGCAGAGAGGAAGAAAAAACACACAGAAGAGAAGACAGTGTGAAGACACAAGCAGAGATCGGAGTGATGTAGCTATAAGCTTTAAAAATGCCATGAGTCACCAGAAGCTGGAAGAGACAAAGAGTGGATTCTGCTGCAGAAGAACCACGGCTGTGCCAGGGCCTTGATTGTGTCCCGCTAATACTGATGGGAGACTTTTGGCTTCCAGAACTGAGAAAGAATAAATTTCTGCTGTTGCTGTTTTAAGCCACCAAGTTTGTGTAATTTGTTATAGTAGCCACAGGAAACTAACATAATAGCTTAAAATGATGCAAATGTATTCTCTTCCAGCTCTGGAGGTCAGAAGTCTGAAATCAATTTAGCCTCCCTCATTATCTACCCTCTGGATTTCAAGTGACCATGAAACTTGATCTCCCCATTGTGAGCTGAGATGTTATCTGATCCTGCAAACCCTAAATTGGAGTGCAGCTGCACTCCATCCTCAAGATACAGATTAGAGTCAAGCAGATTCTGAAGACATCAACATCTTTCACAAACATGTGGCTTCAATTTCAGTATTCCTCCTCCTGAGGCACTACCATCACATTCTCATCTCACAACTAATCTATGACAATTGCCTGAGAAATTTAAAACAAAAGGTTTTCAGATTGTTCTGCATAATATGTTTGCACCTTCTGTAAGAAGACTGTCTACGTGTTACAGTGCTACTTCCAGGGCCTGTGAAGGATTATGAGGCAGATACATACACTCAGTGAGAAGAACTTTGACTGGTGCATTTGCTTGTCCTTATCACTTGTAAACAGGTATATATAAAAGTATAGAGCAGTATCAGTTCATGAGGAAGGATTACCAACTCGGGTAGGTGGTCAGCGTCTTGGAAGAACGAAAACTTACGATGAGGAAGTCTGGGAAAGAAGTATATGATGGTAGAGCAGATTTTTCTTTTCTAAAGATGACCACACCTATATATTCCACGCCATACTGCTCTGTACAACGTGACACTGAGAGATGAGATCTATGTTCCCTCTCCTTGAATCTAGGAAGGTCTATGATTCTGGCAGAAGCAATGTAATATAACTACTAAGACTTTCATAAAAGGCAATACATCTTTCTTCTAGTCCTCTTGGGTTGCTAATCTTTGGCATACTGTTACCATGCTGAAGGAAACCACCTAGAGAACCCACTTGTTGGAAAACCTCTAATTCCCCAGCTGGAAAAAATAAATGTTGTCCTAGGTCATTAAGTTTGCAACTTGTTACACAGTAATAGGTGATAGAAGGATAATGTCTCAGAATTGTCTCAAACTAAAGTTATTTGTGCCCTGGTAAATGCTAACCAAAAGCCTGTAGATGAGGTGCTCAGAAATCTGGTGAGTAAGCAGAACTGTTTGTGGATGTCAGTTAGACTCTTTCCCCCAGTTATACTCTTTCTGCAGTCACCCAGTACATGCTTACTGGGCTTGTGAACAAGTTCCCATGGTGGGAGGAATAGACTTTTCCTCACCAAGGCTGATCACACTACTTTCCACTACTGAGTCCTCAATCTGCCAACAGCAAAAAACCAGCAATGAGTTTATGGTATATTTATGTACCAAGTGGCAAGTTGACTTCATTGGAACTTTTCAGCCTAGGGAAGCAGAGATTGTCTTAAAGACATAGAGATATATTCTGAATATGGATTATTTTTCCCATGTGCCATATTTCCACCAACACTATTCAGAATAAATTCTACCAATACATTCATAGATTTAGTAAATGCTTTGTTCACTAAACTACTGACCAAAGAGCTAAATGTACAGAAAAAAAACAGTTGTGTGATGAATTGATGCCTACGGAAATCACTGAGTTTTCCATGAATCCCATAATTCAGAAGCAATCAGTGATAAAACAGTATAATGACTTACTAAAGGCCCGTGTGTGGTGTTACCTGACTATTAGGTATCAATGAACACTGTATTAGGTTGGAATGCTTTAACTATAGGATGTAATATAGGGTCTGGTTGAAAAATCAATAAGGGGACAAGATGGAATAGTGGGGGACCAGATTTATCCTCCCATCAGTAACAACTAAATTGTAAAACATTAGAAATAAAAGGACAAAGTGTACGAAAAGAACAGACTTGAAGACCCTAGACCTCTGGCAATGAAAGACAGCGATCCTTCAGAGACAGGAAGCAAGTGAGTGAACCTTATGATAAGCCTAGCTTACTGGTGAGAGACAGTTTTCAGGCTACGGTGTAGGAGGTGAAACCCAAGTGGAACCAGCTGGACTCCCTGAATTAAGAAGGTGACAGGAAGGGTTCAGGAAGACCAAAGTAAAAAAAAAAATCCACATGACAGTGCCAGAGAGGAGGGAGTTGCACATAAAAAGAACCTCAAATCTGCAGAGGCTACTCCTATAATATTCAACAGAATAGTGCTTATTTGGTGTGTGTGTGTGTGTGTGTGTGTGTAAAATACTTTAGGCTAGGAAAAGAACCATGTGAAAGGATGAAAAGGAACAGTGTTTGGTGCCCCACAGGGTCTAGAGTAGTGCCCATCAACCAGACTGAAAAACCTAAGAATCCATAAGGCACCAGGTAGAGTACTTAGAAGAGTCTTGCCTCAGTAGTGGGAAATTACTAACCCAGATTAACCATAGTTTAATAAATACTAAATGCGAGATTCAAAAGACTCAAAGTATGTTCAAGTCACTGCCCTGTGTAGAAGAACAAAGCTCAACAATATTTATAGAAATACAAAAATATCCAGGAATCAACAAAGTATGCTTTCCTGAACTGCAGAGGCTAGCAGCCTATACACATTTCTCAGCTTTCCTTAAAGCTAAGGGGGCAAGTTTTTAGTAGTTTTTGTTGTTGTTGTTGTTGGGGTGTGTGTGTGTGTGTGTGTGTGTGTGTGTGTGTGTGTTTTGTTAGCACCATATTTTCATGTAACTTGGAAGGTAGAGGTAAAGCAGGGCATTTCCCCCAGTGTTTTGGTTCATTCTAAAGATACACATAGGGTTTTCTTCTGTAGCCAATGCTTGTATCCAGGTAGGAACTTTGTGGCTGTTACAGCAGTAGCAGCAGTAGAAGAGGCTTCCTGAGTCATTTGGCAGAAACTCACTACAGGCAGCAATTTCAGGGGATCCTACTCAATTTTTCACCCTCTTAATAGTACCAGAGATAGCCGCTCACCTTGCAGGCAAGCACAGTGGTGTAATTCTACAAATGTGGCCCAAATACCATTCCTCCCATCTGTCCAACTGCTTAACCTCCTTTACCTTAAAACATCTGGAATTATTTGTTTCTTGAAAATAATCCTATTATAGGAATTTGTATTAGTTCACTATTGCCATTTAACAAATTATCCCCAAAACTTAGTGACTTAAAATAACACTTATCTCACACTTTCTACAAACTAGGAATTTGAAAGCAGAATTATTTGGTGCTTCTGGCTCAGAAGCTTCTTGTGATTGGAGTCATCAACCAGGGCTGCAGTCATCTGAAGACTTGGCTGGGGAAGGGGATCCATTTCCAAGATGACTCACTGACAAAACTGTTGATAGGATGCCTCAGCTTCTCACATGCTATTGGCAGGAGGCCTCATTTCTTCACTGAACGCATCTCCGACTAGGCTTCCTGAATGTCCTCAAAGCATAGCAGCAGGTTTTCCCCTGAGAGTAAGTAATCCAAGGGTGAGCATGAAGAGGAAGACTTCTATCACCTTGTTTCCTCAGTTAATTTTATCACCTCTACTTTATTCATTAGGAGTGAATCACTAAGTCTAGCCTGTAGTCAAAAAGAGGGAATTTAGACTCTTCTCCTTGAAGGGAGGAATGTGAAAGAAGTTGTAGACATTTTAAATCAAGACATAATCTCTACAGATGTGAAATTACAGTATTTTGTATATTTTGTATGCAGTTTGCATACAATAGTTAACATTTGCAAAATAGTTCTCCATTGTTTGTAATAATTCCATCAATCCCAAATCAGGTTATCTCTTTGGTTAACTGGTCTGATTTCGTGCATGTTTATTGTATTGTCCTAATGTTTCTTCTTCACAGGCAAGGTTTCATGACAGTCAGTTTGCCTCTCTTTAACCAGGCTAATGTGAAGTTGAGATTTGTCCCCATAGTCACCATGGATACTATGGTTTTTCATGCTAAATAATTCTCAGTGGCCATAGACCTATTTTTTATGAGTAAAATTAAATTCTACAGTTGTTTGGTGGCTGAAGGTCCCAGAGTAAATATAGTTAGGTTACTTAAAATATAGTTAGGTTACTTTAAAAATATTAGGGGAAGGGAGTAAGAAGGACTTAAATTATCTTACTAAATTCATTGAAGAAGTGAATTAGAATATTTTAGAATAATTTCAGTTCATTGTTTATTTTTGAAAGAAACAGTCAAGTTATTTCTAAAAGCGTCCCTCTAAAAAGAAACATGTCCACCTTGATGCAACAGTATTTAGCAAGGTATTTCTGAACCATTTTGACAAAGAAAAAAGAAAGTTTCTAATGAAATCATAGTTGTATCATAAAAATGGAGCAATTGATTTAGCCATTCCTATTTGTTTGTGTCCTACGCTATAACTTTATTTTTTTTAATTAAATGCTGTGCATGTTCTATAAACCTTTACCACATGTGTCCACATGAGTAAAGGTGATAGAGCACTTAGAATAATGCCCATCAACAAGCATGGTTATTGGTGCAAGATAAGTGCCCACTAACTTCCCTTGCATTAATTAATGAATTGATGTTGCTGCTGAGAGTGAGATCTGGCCACCTGAAGAAGAGTAACATTAGCCTCACTGGTGATCACTTGAAAGTTAACTACAAATCTTCCAATTCATTTCACTTGATATGACTGTTTTTCTTGTATGCTCTAGATGTGTAGATGTTTAGCAATTTTCAGGATCAATATGCAAGATACTATACGATAGAGCCCACATCCCACCCCCAATCTACCTAATACATGTAAAATGCTAGGACGTGAAAGCTAATAGCAAGTAAAGCAGGGATGCTGAATTCTAAAGATGTAGTCCCAGCACAGATATCATCAAATTCTAATTACTCATGGAGTTTTTCAAAGTCCTTCATGCTGGTCTGTCTGTTTCTGCTTGGCTTCCTATCAAGCTGTTCTCTATTCTGCTTTACTCTAAATACATATATGTGTTGTTTGTTGTTTGCTTTTTTTTTATTTTAAAATCTGTTTGAGGTAAGTGGAACTCTAATAAAAAGCATTAATATTAGATACGAGGGCATCTGACATGGATTTTAAAGAATAGAAATGACCTCAACTGATATGTAGGCACAACAGATGGTATTCACTCTGGAAGGATAAGCAAAGGTATAGAGACTGGAAAGTGCCAAGTATTTTCAGCACCTAGATATCCTTTCATCCTAAGTAAATAATGATACCAATTGTGAAGGAGATCTATTAAAACACAGCACATAAGTAAACACCTGTTAATGTTGGAGAATGCAGTAGCTTTGACTTTTGTAAGCCAGCAGCCATCAACCAAAAGAGGAAACACACAAGAAAATATGAGTCATGAGCTATTCTTGACTGTTTGACTATAATGTTACTGGTCAATTATATTGTTTAACACACACACACACACACACACACACACACAACACACCAATTATGAAAAGGAATCATTTGCCTTTTTGAAAAAAGGTGATTGTCACAAGAAGCAGGACGATGACCAGCAAGCGGGTAGAAAGGAAGGTGGGAACCAGGTGGTGGAAAAGGACACAAGAATTCTGCTGGTGGATGTGGTGTAAAATACAGATTGGGGTGTGATTTCAGTATCCTAAAATGATGATAGAATTGTGAACAAAAGAAATAATAAATATTACTATTAAATAAATATTAAAAATAAATTAAAGTTCTTTAAAAATTCTAAAATGAATATTCCACTATGAACAAAAGAAATTTTTTTTTAGGGTGATTGTCAGGACATAAATATGAGACCTCTGGAATCTCTAACAGACTATGAGCGTTGTTGATGCATGTGGAAGATGTCAGCTGCACTCAGACTGTCCTCTCCAAATGGCTTCTAGACTCTTCCCAAAGAATGTGGCAAAATCGTATTCTTGACTTAACTGTCTGGAAGCTTGGTAACAGTCCAGTCTGGAAAACAGTTTGACAGCAATTCATATGATAGCGTTAGCTAACAACTAGGAATACAGTCCTCTAATTACACATAGTTCCTTAGAAAAATGAAAAGTATGATTTTTGGATCCAACACACTCAATAAATGATGTCTATCAAAGTATTTATTCAGCTCACACATTAAATACAATAGTTAATTTCTTTCAAAAGTATTTACATACATACTATGTGCCAGTCACTGTGCTAAGTGGTAGGAGCATACAGGAGAATAAAAAGATAAGACTGATTCCTACCTCCAAAGGAATTTACAGTCAAACAAGAGGAAAAACACAGTAGGAAGAAAGCATGGAGGAAATGTTCACATTGTCCTTTCCATCATTTTTAATGTATATATATGTATGTATGTATATAATCAAATGTATATATATATATATATATATATATAGAATCAAACTAAGCAAGCACGTATACATTTGGTTTTTTAACAAGTAGTTCTACAAGTCTTTCCCCCTCTCTTTCCTCTTTCCACTTAATGAAGGCAGTGTGCCATTCTTCTAGAAGGCTCATGAAAGAGGCAGCACATGTTTCTAACATGAAGTTGGTATGGAAAGAGATGGTCTGTTTACAGACTCTCCTTAATAGGAGGATTTACTTGGGGATCACCATCTGGTCTAGATTTTACTAAGAAAAAAAGTTAATGTGCACAATACCAAATAGCAGAATTTTTTCTTGTTTTCTGGACATCATCTGGAAGACACTGATAATCAGACATGCAGAAAATCCCCATGTGGATAATCAAGAATTGACTTTAAATGTATTGACATGTTTCCTACAGATGACTATGATTTCTTCTGATTCTCTCAGCTCACCGAAAAAAAAAAAAAAAAATCATAGCTTAGGAAATAAAATAGGAGTCACTCTTAATGACCCTACGGCGTAAGTATAATACTGGTTTTGAACATTCAAATTGAAAAAGTAATCAAAACATTAGTCTTTTTAGGTATAAGAAATATGAACCCACATTGAGAAGGATATTCACAAATGTTGAATATATTTCTTGTATTTTTTCAGAGATATTTGTATGTATCTCATATACATATCTATAGATACTACTCTTACTTTTCATTTAATTTACTCACAGTTTTTTGAAATACGCTTGACAAATAATTCATTTTATTTAAATTAAATGCGTTTCAACTAGCATCTGCCTTCTTTATACCAAATATTATATAGATATTTTGCAAATATCAATCCATTTATTATCATCATAACAACACTTTGAATTAGGTATATACTTAGGTCCATTTTATTACTCAAAAAATTGAAGCCCAGACTTCCAGGATAATATGGGAGACTGAAATTTCTTCAAAGAATGTCTGTTCCACTTTACCTAATATAATGATTCCAAATATTTACTAGCAGTCATCAAACAAGGAAAGGTGTTTAAGCTACTGTCACACACTTCAGAAATAGGTGACCCAAGAAAGAAACAGATGGGCTCAGTTTCTAACACCACCTCCACCAAACAGACATTGTGATGTATCCTGAGTATTCTCATGAATCTCAGGTCTGGAGAAAATCAAGCTTAGTGATCTTTTTCTTCTTTTCATAATCCTTTTTTTCCACTAGGGATTCACGGAAACTGGAAAAGAAGAGGATAGAGCAAGGAAAGTGAAGTGGAAGGCTGGTGTTCACAGAAGTGAAGACTTCGATACTGTACCTGCCAGGGCCCAGGGGTATGACAGATATATTCTAGAAAGATGCTGCCAAACTTGGTAAGTAACAAAATCTAGATGTGAGAACAAAGATACTGCCTGTTTCCCAACCCAGACACACATTCACACTAGAAGCCACATTTCCTCAAGCTATAGAAGAGGAAGTTAGGAACAAAACCCCAGCCCCACATTTTCGTTCAGAGGGGAAAGGTGGTCTGTTTGCAGCAAAATGGAGCAAATAGAGTGTCTGGACAGAACCAAACATGAAAAAAAAATACCATGACAGACTAAAACAGCAAATTTTAAAGAGAAAGAATGCAAATCAAAAGAGAGGGTGGGGGAGAGAGAAAGGAAACACTGAAGACAAAAAACTCAAACCTGAAGAGAACCTAATTCAAGAACAGAAAGAAATTCCTTGAACGTGCATCCCTGAATTAAAAAAAAAAAATGAGTAAGAATATAAACTAAAGAAGCAAAAGATCAAACAAAAGATCAAAATGAAATAAAAAGGGAACTTACAGATCTAAGGGAAAATTAAGGATAAAACAACATCATTATAAAACAAATAGGTATATATAAAATAGAAGTCTTTACTAAAAATCTGAATTATTGAGAGAGAGAAAAATCCTAAGACAATCATAATATATTTTTATAAAAATTAAGATATTAACACAGAGAAAAACTGAGATGAAAAATCAAATACAAGGCTAATTGTTCTCTAGTAATTAGAAAAACATTGTAAAGTTTATGAAACTCAGTTCTATTGTGAGGAGTATAACTTTTAATATTTTCCTTCTACCATAAATAGGCAATAAAAAATAGCTGAATTTGCTTTACCTGTGACTTTGTCACCATTATCAATTACATATTTTATATGCAAATAAGTATTATATGATATATGATAAATAATATATGATAAATTGGGTGCCTGATACCGTGGGGAGATTATATTTTGCTGGAACTTCTATGTGAGAGAGAAATTATCTATATCTCTTAACAAACAAGCCTCTCTGACTAATGTTTCTTTTTCAAATATAACTTGCGAGAGATAGAATAACAGTTCCCCACCACTGGCAATAGAGTGATAGATGAATGAAAAAGGAGAAGCTTGGAGCCAATAAGGGATTTACCAACTATAATAAGCCATAATTTGACTCAGTCTTCAGACGGCTAATAAATTGTAGAACTCGGGAGCAAGTTATGTATCCATAATTAGTATTTTCCTACATAGTATCTAATCCCCTACAAATATCTAATTTCTTACAAACACGAATATTCAAGTAAAAATGTTTTCATATTGACTATAAGGACAATTGAAAATATCACTAAAATATTCCTATTTAAAAAAAAGGAAATGGGTGCACCCTGGTGGCTCATGTGTTAAACTTGTGCCTGGGGAGTGGCCTATGTACCCAACGGTGAAGGGCTGGGAGAAAAACTGAAAATGAACAACTATATAAATATAATGCTTATTCCTCTTCTCTTTTCCTTCCTGCCTCCTGCCTGTCTTCATTCCTGCCTGACTTCCTCTTTAAAAAAATAAATCAAAGAAAATGAAAAGGGTCTCCTGTCTATGTTTAGCGCTGGACAAAAGTAACCCCTTTATTCCCTACTGAAAGCTCTCCAAAATCTTTTTATACTTATGCTTAAAGAGAAATAAGAATTTCATAGAAAATCAGTGGTTATTTGATGAAAAATCAGGGTCTGAATTTATACCTTGCCCAAGTTAGTTTGATAATTGCTCTTGAAATGTGAACTCTGGGTACTCCATCCCTTTAATCAAAAATCAATGTGCACATTAATTTGACTTCGTGCTTGTGCTTTGACCCTCATTCATGTTTCATTTGGGTATTACTTTTATATTATGCAGTTTATCCATTAAAGTTTTCAATTTGTAAGAAATAAATGCCTATGTGTTTAGATACAACACATGAGAGCTGGTTTCCAAAAAGGAATTTAAACAATTTTTCCCAAAAATACTAATTTCCAAATAGATTCTTTTTCCTCCAAGACTTCAAAGAACTCATGTGGGACATTTTCAAGTTCCCAACTAGCCCCACGATATTTATGTGCCTAAAAATGATCCCCAAATTCCACCTAGGCAGATAAGACTTGGATATCCTGCTGAAATACCCCTGCTGCACCTCTTTGCTTGGTAATCTCCTCTTTCTTTTTCGGGACTTTTTTTTTTTATTCATTTCAATGGTCCCTGGTAGAATCAACTGCTTTATCTTCTGTTTCCATAGCACTGTTATGTTTCTGTTTTAACATTTACTGTCTATTTTGAGTCTGTACTATGAGTTCCTTAAGGTTAGAGTCAGAGTTGCCGGTTGTCCAGCAATGCAGAAATAATGTGTGTATGGAGCCAGCAAGACAGGAACCAGGGAGAAAAAAGTTTTGTAGGGAGAGGAGGAAGTGAAAACCAGAGTGATTCCTTATGTTAACTTTCACCTGCAGTAACTTTTTCCTTTTAATGCATTCAGTTTTAATGCAGAAGGTCAAAGGAGCAGGGTTCAGAGCCAAAAAGAATCTCACCAACACCAGTAAAATCATTTTCTTCTAAGAAATCAAGGTAATTTAATGTTAACTCTAACTGTGCCTTTAATTCGAGTGGACTCACTGTGACGCATTGTATGACTAGCACGAGCACTCAATGAAAGTGAAAACTAGATGCAATGTTTCCTCTTCTAGCAATTGTTTTCTACTCTGTTACTTTGTTTTTCTCATACCATCTACCTCAAACTTATCTCAGTTTATCACACTGGGACTTCTTGACTTTTTCTGCTGGGAATCGCTGGGAAGGGATCCAGGCTTCATTTTCAGTCTTCATAATGACATTCTAAAATTCAAATCCCAGATCCCAGTGATATAGAAGTTAAAGGAGTTAAAGAGTTAGCATTGCTCTTTTCCTACAAAATAAGTGAATCAGGGATGAATGGATGGATGGATGAGTGGGTGGGTGGGTAGATGGTTGGATGGATGAGTGGGTGGGTGGGTGGATGGTTGGATGGATGAGTGGGTGGGTGGGTAGATGGTTGGATGGATGAGTGAGAGTGGGTGGATGGTTGGATGGATGAATGAGTGGATAACCTCACATGCAACATAGAGCCCCATCAACAAGGTTCTGTGAGTTACCTGGTTTTGTTAGGTGGTATGCATAATACCCTGGCCTGAACTGACATGAGCATGCACCATTCACTTTAGGGAGCTAGGTTCTATGGTCTCAGTGCCAGGAGCTCACAAGAGGCTTAAAGAACAAAGGTCCCATTGAAGCTTCATTGGAGTTCTCCCAGGAGCAGACTGGAGACAATTTGAGTGTGAGGAGTTTATTTGGGAAATGAAGATAAGACCGCTAAAGAAGTGGGAAGGTGATATAAAGAAGGAAGGAGAAGGCAGCTGACAGAAGGAGAACTATTAGGACAAATGTCACAGTGGGAACTCAGTCCCCCGGATGGAAATTCTGGGAAATAGCCCCACAAGGTGTCTTAGAATTACCACAGCTGCAAGGTGAGGGAGCTAGAGTAATTTATACATAAAATCCAGAGTCACTGACTGAGGGCTACTCAAGTGAGGGGGTAGAATGTTGACTGCTCTTTGTGCCTTCAGCCTGTTATATTTAGGCAACATGGTTCTCCACAGTGGGAGTGGAGGGGTGGAGGAAGGAAGCACCCTCAGGCAAAGATGCAGATACTGGCAGCTGGAAGTCCAGGAAAGCACTCTGAAAACTCGGGGGACAGGAGCGAGACACTGAGACATGTTGTCTACTGCAGGCTAAATTAATTTCTTTTTCTTTTTCTTTTTTTGGCATAAGGGGAAGACGTAATCATTTTGTGCTAGCGCTTTAGTCAGGTTATTTCACAGTTGATAATGGGGGAAACAACAGACTCCTCCCTGAACCCTATTTTCCTAATCCCAATATGAGCAGAGGGGAGTCAGAGTATACCTACAGATTCCCATGAATAACAAAATCCAAGGGCTCAAGGAATTTCCAAATCAGCCTCCTGCCAAGTTTGCGTCAGTCTGGGTAGAGTCAGCAGGGTGACATGAACTGAGCTGCAGTCACCTTCCAACTAGAAAGAGATCTGGACGTTGGAAAGAATCTAAGTGCCATTTGTGCTGCCCTATCTGAAAGGATACTTCTTTCTGGGAGTCTCTCCTTCTTGTGGGCATTGTGATGTACACCGGGTCAGAAGGACTCCAGTGAATAAGAGAAGTGTGCTTGTGCTAATGTGAACCCAGACTGCTCTATGTGATTTCTGGGCGAGATGTTTGCTTCTCAAGTAACTGATAAAAGAATTTCCTCTACTCATGCGGGCAGAACCATTTCTTCTCTTAACAGTTAAAACTTGGGTCGAGTGGCGCAACTCTCTGCATCTAGGGCGACCCCGGAGTTTGCAAGACCGAGTAAGTGATGACTGGACATCTGTGAACTGAGTCCTCCCACAGGGTGGAATAGTGAACCCCAGCTCAGAGTCTTACAAGAAGGGCTTGTGAAAACAAGACCAAGGATTTGATAAAGAAGAAAGTGAGAGGAGAGTGGACTTGGCAGAGCAGGAACATTCATGTGTAATACCCTCCTTCCGAAGGACCAAGTTTATGAGGCCTCCTGCCCCTTGTGCTACAAAGGAACGCATGTTTCAAAAAGTCATAACCCCTGGGTCTCCCACACCATTCTATTCTTGGAGGGCTGTTTTCAGCTGCATCATCACATAGCAGGTGTCTCTCTGGGCAAGGCAAAAGTCACTCAGGAAAGGGCTGTTAACTATTTCCTGACCATCTTGCAGAGTTTATCAGTCAAGGTTCAACTATAAATATACTTTATGTGTGTGTGTGGTGGGGTGTTGTATGGGTGTGTTCACGTGCTCGCGCGTGCACATTTGTGGGAACTGGCTACGCAAGTCCCATGCCTCTAGGGAAAGTAGTCAGGAAGGGATATCACAAACAGGCTGGAACATCAAGGGCATAGCCTGAAGCTTGTGGTTCACAGGTGCTCAGAAAGGCAAGATCATAAGCAGGCCAGAACCCCGTGGGCACAGAGCATTTCCCACTTCGCACTACCCTCTGCCACTATCTCTCCAAGAAAGCTCTATATTCTCTTGTAAATTCTTCCAACTAACTAGGTCAATTTCACCCAGAATAATCCCTCCCTTTCAATGGAATAAATCAGGCCCACACAGGCTAATCCTCCTATTTTAAAAAACAACTGATTAGGGACTTTAATTACATCTACAAATACCTTTCATAGAAACCCCTAGATTAGTGTTTAATTGAACAAATGCAAGAAGGTTTTTGTATATCACAATATGATTGCTGCCTTCCTTTATCCTACAGCTCTCACAAGAGAGCATCTTTCACAGCACACCCTATCTGGTATGCTAAAAGATGAATCCTGGGAAATGTTGCTTAACCTAGGTTAGCTCACACATCGAGAAGCCATTACACAGAGAGGTCTGGCAGAGGTAGGAAGGGCTACCAGACACACCTGTGAATTATGAGGTAGATTTACCAATATCACTCACTAAGGAAGTTTCTACCAAGGAAAACAACTCTACAGATATTCATGCTTATAAAATTGAATTCTCTGATTTATATTCTTCACTCATTTAGGAAGAAATACCCCTTCATAACCCCCACTACAACCTTAATTAGCATCCTCTATTGAATGGGGAGTGGAATATCTTTCATGACATCAAAAGCAGACACGGATTTTGGGAATCCTTCTGAATGATTGTTATGGGCTTCCCAGTGATCTTTGCTCTCTTCTGGTGAATAATTCAGACTTTAGTGCAGAAAACAAAAATCTCTCTGTTTATTTTTTCATTCTAAATTATTCCTGCCTGCACCTTTCCTTTAAAAAAAGTAAGGGATTTTTAAAACATTATTTAATTGTGACTAAATATGTAGAATATAATTTATCATCATAACCATTTTTAGTGTCCAGTTCAGTGGTATTAAGTACATTCACTTTGTCATGGAAGCATCACCGCCATCCATCTCAAGAACACTTTTTTTTTTTTTTGACAAAACTGAGCATCTGTATCTATTAAGCAATAGTTCCCTAGCCCCCTTCTCTCCAGACCTTGGCAACCACTGTTCTACTTTCTGTCTTTATGAATTTGGTTATTCTCAGTACCTCACATAAATTAAATCATACAGTATTTGTTCTTTGGTGATTGGCTTACTTAACATAATGTCTTCATAGGTTATTGATGTTATTGCATGTATCAGAATTTTCTTCCTTTTAAAGATGGAATAATATTCCACTCTATGTATATGGCACAGTTTATGTCTTCTCTATTGATGGGCACTGACCTGTTACTACTTACTAACACCCTTGGCTATTATGGATAATGCTATCATGAACAGGAGTGTGCAACTATCTCTTCAAGTCTATTTTCAGTTCTTTTGGATATATCCCCAGATGTGGAATTTCTGATATACATGGTAATTCTATTTTTATTTTTTTCAGGAAACTGTTTTCCATAGCAGTTGTACCATTTTACATTCCACCAAGAGTGCAAAAACATTTCTGTGTCTCCACATCCTTACCAACGCTTGTGATTTCTGTTTGTTTTTCTGCAGTTACCATCCTAATGGAGGTGCGGTGGTATAGTTATTTTAAGTTGAAAGGGAATTAGATACTTAAAAAGTGTTTGAAGTACCCGAGTAACTAGTAAACTAGTAGACTAGGCTTCCAGAATGATTCCCAGAATATCATAACCAATGGTGAAATTAAAAGATTTGTATTGAAACTACAGAGTTCAATAATAATAAACCACAATTACCTGTATATCAGTTAACTGTGGCTACAACAATGATATTTAACACACAACCACAAATCTTCGTTATTCTTAATAGGTATTTATTTAGCTCATGAGCTTACAAGTGGCTACAACAATGATATTTAACACACAACCACAAATCTTCGTTATTCTTAATAGGTATTTATTTAGCTCATGAGCTTACAATTGGCTGATGGAGGCTGGCTTTGTGGGGAGCAACTGAACTGAGGCAGCTCTATTCCATGTGTTTCTCGTCACCTCCTGAGACCAGCATCTTATGGAGCATATTCATCTCACAATGATGTCGGAAGAATGAGCGAAATTAAAAAAAAAAAAAAAAAAAACGAAGAAAAGTGTTCGTGTTGTTCATCCTAAACACAATTCCATATTATCTCTGCCCGGTCACAAGCTAGAGTCGGCTCAAGGTCTAAAGAGGTGTGTGTGGGGGCAGGGGGGGTATGGGTGTGTGTGTGGGGATGTGTGCACACACACATAGTGCTTTAGTCAGGACTCAAGAACACAGATATCCAAATAAATTAGCCCCATTGAAGACACATTTATGGAAAGCATAGAAAATAATTTTATAATTTTATGAAAGACAAGAGTAGGAATACCCAGCCATGTGGATTGTACAAAACTTGTCCTGGAGAATGGAAAGCCATCAGAATCAAAACTACACTCTCTACTTCTCAGGAGCTATCATGTGATCTACAACTTGGTCTTTTCTCACTTAATGAGATTCTTCTAGTTATCAGAAAATGGTCATCAGTCATGACTTTATAGCTTGGCTTCTCAGCTCTAATGACCAGCACCAGGAAGAATATTCCTCTGTGCTTCTTAGTTGCAGTTTCTGAGAGAAATATTATTATTAGGTCTGCAGTGTGACCTGTGAGGGGCCCTCTTAGGGTCCTCTAGATGTTAGCTCAAAAAAGACATATCAAAAACTTGATCACACAAGCATCAAGGGCAGATCTGGCAAAGAAAGATATAAGTAGTATGATATCTGTGTGGATGTATAGTTACTATCTGTATGGCACTTTTTAGCTTCATAATTTTACATTTAAATTTTTATTCCTTGTCTTAGTCAAAATGGAACCAGAAAACATATTTATAGTAGAGGAACTATAATATAGGAAATTGATAACAGGATGATGGAGGAGCTGGAAGAAAAATGGGGCACAATGAGACAACCTAATGATTAGTAACACTAGGATGCTATGAGCATCCTAGCTTGAAAGACAAAAGGAAGAGGAGGTGGTGCCACTGAAGCCCTGGACCACCTTCCCCAGCAAAAAGCAGAACCGCAGTCAGCTTACAGGCAGCCGAGGTCTAGAAAGAGACCTAATTGTACAGATGTGGTGCTCAGACAAGGAGGAGAGACCAGTCCAGCTTTTCCTTTCTGCCTACTTCTCAGTCTCCTCCTGTATCTCCATTGACTTGACCTCCTGACAAAGGAACCTAGTCTCTTAGCTCGATCTGCCATAACAAACAAAAGATTGGGCGCTTAAATAACAGAATTTTTTTTTTTTTTTAATAATTCTGGAGACTTGGAAGTTCAAGATAAAGGTTTCAGTATGGTCAGTTTCTGGATTCTCTTCCTGGCTTGTAGAAGACTACCATCTTGCTATGTCTTCACATGGGAAGTTGGGTGATGAAGGGGAGATAGCGGGGAGGGGTAGGTGGAGAGAGAGAGAATCTTCCTCATCTTATAAGGTCACAACTGTGTTGGATGACAGGTCAAACCTTTAGGCCTCCTTTAACCTTAATTAACTCCTAAAGACCCTATCTCCAGGTCCAGTCACACTGGGGGCTAAGGTTTAACATATGAACTCAGTGTGATACAATTCAGTCCATAAAACTCAGAAAATGAAGCTACCTGCCACTCCTGCTCCACTGTGATACAGAAGGCACAATACCTCTAAGGACAACAGTACAAGGACTGACATACTCTACAGCACTGCAAGGTAAGTATTATCATTCTAACTTCACAAATTAAGAAACAGGCAAGTCTGTTTGTTCAAGGTCACCAACGAGTAAATGATAGCCCCAGATTCTAATCCAAGTTTTATAATCCTAAATCCAGCAGGCAATAATTTCCACTGAGCTTTCACTCTTTATTTCAACTGCCCCGACTTTGATGTGCTCTACATTTCTTTTATTCTTTACCTTGCAATTTATCCATGATTACCAACTCATTCTATTTCCAGCATTCTTGTGAGGAATATTCCATTACTCCACATTTTCCAAATGCACAGAAGTACCTTAAGATCAGGGATCATTCGGCCTCAAACAGCAGTTATTCCATTGTGTAGGCACACAGTAGGTATTGAATAACTGCTTTGTTAAATTCTCTCACAACATTTGCTACAGTATTATTGAGAAGATTCTATTATTTCATGTTAATAAAATCTTTCATCTATTATCCAAAATGCCACAGTTCTCCAGTCAACAAGAACAATTTTCTGTAACTCAAGGAAATCATCTATATAAATATTGCTTATTATTTTAGATGTCATCCCATAAAATGGCTCACTGGTATGAATCAGGTTTTTAAATACTTTCCAATTTCCCTTTTAACTGAGTTATCTGTCAGCGTTATCTTTTATCTTCTCCATTATTCATCCTTATTGTGAAACTGCCATCCTCTTTTGTCGTAACTGCCCTGTAAATATGTGGCTTGGTCACTATTGATCAGCAATATGTCAGAGCATCCTTTGCAGAATAAATGTATAGAAAAATCTGGAATTTCTTTGCGAAGGCACCTGAGGGGAAAATAATAAAGATTTCTTTCATTGTTACCTTTTATGTTGTGAAACATGGCATGCATTTTGAAATCACTCAGAGTATTATAAGCATAACAGGCTATGAAACAAGACCAAATGTTATAGTTGTTGAGTTAAAATAACTCAGGCTAACTTTTACTTTACCCTGTCTTAGCTATCAATTCCCAGGCCCTGTCATAACCAGTAAATCTTTTCCTCAAGAATTTAACTCTGATCACCAGCAACTGTACTTCCACAATACTCAAATCTTCATCCTCTCAAGACCTCCAGTGAAGTGACCCTTCTTTCCCTCCCCACCCATCTCCGCACACTGCACTCCCTCCTAGCATCACTGACTTCCTTGTCCCAAATATTCTTTTTCTGCTCCTTTATTCAAGCTGTCAAATATTCTGGAGGAAGTAACAGCATCAGCCTAAATGATTTTATGCAGTTTTATCTTTTTTGGAAAAAAGAAGTATAGTTTCGTCCTTCTTTGTTTTTTGCTTATGTTTTGAGAGTGATGAGGATTGCATCTAAGTTTCAGGAAAGGTTGATGACCCCAAGTTATACTTAATTTTGTTTTATTTTTCACACACTCATAATCGTTAAGTACTATGCAAGGTTATCTAGGATAAAATAAGTCTCCCTCCCTTCTCTGGCCCTTGGTTCCCAAATTCTTCCCAGGAACAAGTAGTGACTGAATTTTAGTTTGTCTCCTTTGCAGAGTTATATTACACAAGTCAAGAAAGACTGGATTGTTCTGTGATAACAAATTTAAGCCCAGATCTCAGTAAGCAAACACAACAAAGATTTTGGTTTTGCTTGTTTTTATATTCTTTTATTATTTCTTTTGTTTCCATTGCTTTACAGTCTTCAGGACATTGAATTCAGACCTCAGTGTGTGCATTTCACACTGCGCCCACCGCCAGAGGACTTCTGTCAATCCTCTACTACATTAACTCCTTTGTTCCCCTCTTCCCAACCCTATTCCATCCCTCTAGTCGCCCTGTTCCTGGGTCCTGTGAATTTTATTGTGTTAACAACAAAGATTTTGATTCTGCATCAAACTACGTGTTTATTAGGCAGCATTTGGCTTCCAGGAAAGAGAGCCTGGAAGGCCTCACAGGAGCTTTTCTTTCTTCCTTGGACTCACACTAACCAGAGCTAATCACAAGGTCCACTTAGCCGCAAAGAGTAATATTCTGTGTGCCCAAGAAGCAGAGGAGAATTGGTGGCCACTAATCATCTCCATCACTGACATACTCCTACTTGCATTTGACACATATAGGAGCATGCAAGACTCATCTTTCTCCACTTTGTTTTGCGCTTTTTGACTTTACAATATATTTTATTATTTCATTATTTATGTCTGACCATACCATAGCTATGTATTTTTTAATATGTTCATTCATCCTTTATGTGTTTTCTCAGATATTATTTTGAATCTTGGCCAGTCACAATTTAAAACATTTGATAAATATTATCTTTATTCTTCTATGAATTAATTGATATTTTGTTTTGAATGTCAATTACACCAAGTAGTGAATACTGTATCTCTCTTTCAATTTAGGGCATCTGCAGTCTTTAAAAATAATTTTTTATTGAAGCAGCATTGCATTATAGCATGTGTTTTAGGTGTGCATTATTATAAAGGCTCATTAATCACTGAAATTTGTATTCTATTTTTCATTATACAACTGACCTCTTTGATTCAATTTGCCTCTTCCCCTTCTTCTGGAAACCACCGATTTGGTTTGTAATCTGCAAGTTTATTTATTTATTTATTTTTATTTAGCTCATTCAGTTATTTGGTTTCTCTATGTACTGCATTTGAGTTAAATCATAGGGTGTTTGTTTTCTCTGACCTACTTCACTAAGAACGATACCTGCATATTATAGTTTCTTTACTTAACATTTAATTGGTGAGTGTTTAGATTATTTATCATCTTTGGTTACTATAAACAGTAGCTTTAATAAATATCCTGCATTGACATGCACTGAGATCTTACTATGCACAAGGCACTGTCTTTACAGCCTCTTTGCATGTTTTAACATAATACTCTTAGCAACCTCATGTGAGATATGGCATGAGTAAAGTGACTTATTTATAGCAGCAGAGCCTGGCCTTAAACCTAGGCAGCTGACCCCAGAGCCTGTCTAATTGATACAGATCTCTGCACCCAAACCACACATTTCTGTAGTATAAATTCCTCTTAAGTGAAATTTGTGCATAATATAATGTTTACATCCTGTCAGGTATTTCCAGATACAACAGATATATTTTGTTAATTCTTTCAAATCCACACCACAGTAACCTGTTCCATGTAGGCTTCTAGAAACTTTATGCAATAAACCTTGTCCTGGCATTCTCCACAATCATGCATAGGAAATCTAGAGGTACAGGGAAAATTACTGCTCATGGAGTCACCCTTGATTAACGGGAGCCAACTGATAAGTGCTTCTCTCTTTTGACCCCAGGTGGAAACTTCTGATGTTCTTTCCTAGGCTCCTCAGAAGATGTCACAGCAGTCTTCCAAAGCAGCTGCCAGTTGAGTAGTATATCTTTGCACTGGTTTTCAGTCTCTCGTGTCTCACTCTGGCTCCCTGGGGTGATTTCCCAAATAGAATATCTGCAGCAAAGAACTAGTCTCAACTCTGCTTTCAAAGGAACCCAACTGCAGTAAGTTCAGCGCTGCACCACGCAGATCTCTTCAGGCCTCCACATTCATTCCTCTGCTGATGGGACTGTTACTTCCTCATGGTTCACAGCTAAGTACCTTTCAGCCTGTTGGTCAAATTTTCTTCTTCACCCCAGCTGACAGCACCGCCCAACAGCCTAACCCAAGAACAAATAGGTGTAGGGGTAAAACAGGTTAAGACATCTCTGAAGGGCAAGCTCAGCTTCAAGGATTTCCTTGGGATCTGCCAAGCCCCATGGCAGCGTAACTCAGCTTCTCCGGCTCTCTAGCTTGTTCTTGTTTTCCTCACCTATGGAAGTTGTTCTCAGTAAACCCCAGTAAACCTCCTGCATGTGAATGTTCACCTTACACATGCTTCTTAGGAAACAGGATTTGAGACACTAAACCAAGACAGTTGGCACCAGTAGCAGACCTAGAAAATAGGTTCTACGTTGTGAGAAATTGAGATGAAATGCAAGGAGAAAGGGATGTGCTGGGATAGGCAGTAACTATTACTTAATAGCAGCCATGTTCACTGTGTTTATTGTGGTGGCCTGAAATACTTCAAATCTAACAGGAATGAAACAGATTTCTCAGGAATATCATGAAGACCTCTACCCCTAAATTATTTATGTATTGATGGAGGCATTTGTCATTGCATTTTCTTCTAGACTGTGGTATTACTTGAGACCCACTCTCTTGCTTAGGGCAGGGGGAGAAGAGTTTCAGAAGCTCACAGAATGACAGGTTTATCAGCATGGCAACCAATGCATTACTTCAAATGAGGAGACCCTTTTTATAGCAAAAGTGATGTCACTTCTGCACCTGAGCAGAAGATGGATGTGTTTTTATCACATACCTCTTTACTCCCAAAACTGATAGCCTGTTAGATGGTTAAATGACCTTTTACAGGTTCAGGTAACTCTCAATTTAAGGATAACATCTTGGGAAGGAGGGAGAAAGTATGGCCTCAAAAAATGTGGTGAAATCTTTGAATTAGTGACCTATAAAATGGTCACTATGTATTCCAATGGGTGGAATCCAGAGATACAGAAAACAAGAGATAGAAGTGAGATTCGTTTCTTTTACCATCACTACCAAGATATATTTTCAGATTTTTGTGCTTCCCTTCTCTAAAACTTTGGGCTTTGATGTTTAGATTTTATAATAGATTCTCATTCTCAAGAGAACACAATAGGGATTTTGCTGAACTTGGAACTATAACTGTATAACTATAGTTTTTTATATATATATATATATATATATATATATATAAAACTATATATACTTGGAACCATGTGGTCTCTTTAGGCTCCTTGTACCAGTGGATCAGAAAGCAATTACTCTACTATTGGAGAAAATGTACCCTGATTACTATGAGAAACTAGGAAGGACTATTTACGGCAGCCAGAGAATTCATAAGGGCATCTCTTAGTCTTTCCATGCCTAGTAATAATTATGAACCAGTAACTGCAGTAGCCAGTCTACTGCCTCCTGATCATGGCTTAGACCCCTCAGAATGAAAACCCAAGCCACTTCCATCCCTCAAGTGACCTGGACTAGCTGGAATGCAGGGCAAAGATAAGGGAAACAGAGAATGGTAGGGGAGAACGGAGATGATGAATATTTGTAATGGCCATGTAAATCTGTAGTTGCAATAAAACCTATAGTTTATTTCACCTAGTCTTTCATATTGTCTTTGCAGAGAATACAGATGACCATTATGTTGAAGATGATTCCAATGGAGATTGGATTGAATGGAAAGTATGAGCAGATGTGAATGTTGTAAGGTGTTAAATATGCATACATAAATATATGTGATGGAATATTATATAATATATAAGTATGTATATATTATATACATTCCATGGAATAGTCCATTATATAAGTACATATATGATGGAATATTATATACATAAATATATGCAATGGAATATTATCCAGCCTTAAAAAGGAATGAAACTCTGTCATGTGCTACAATGTGGATGAAGCTAGAAAGCATTATACTAAATGAAACAAACCAAATATAAATGACACATATTGTACAATTCCACTTACATGAGGTATTTAGACTAGGCAAATTCATAGAGACAGGAAAATTAATAGAGGTTAGCAGAGACTCGGGATGGAGAAAATAAGGAGCTATTATTTTAATGGATGTAAAGTTTCTGTTTGGGATGATGAAAAGTTCTGGAAATGGAAAGTAGTGATGGTTGTTCAACATTGTCAATGTACTCAATGCTACTGATTTAAGTACTTCAAAAAAGTAAAAATGATAATTTTTATGCTACGTGTATTTTACCACAATTAAAAAATATGTTAAAAAATTTTAAGTCATACACCTGAATGAAGATTCCATTATACTGATGCTGCTTCTATTTGTTATCAAGGATATAATTAGACAGAAGATTTTAAAAAATCACATGGCTAAAGATTTTCATTTTTGTTCAACTTTTGAGTGGCATCGTTTTCTAGAATACCAGCTAGAATATAAGTTAAAAGATTCCATTTACCTTTCTTTATCTCTTCATGTGAATGCATGTTGTCATTAAAATAAGCATTCGTATAATTAAACTAATAAGTAATAGCAACATTATTTTCTAAACCAGTTTGCATTTTATTGTTCACTAATCCAGCTATGAAAATTATCCATGCCAGATAAATATGTATGTTACCAGTTTTTCCCCACTTAGGACATAAGCAATCTACCAAGAAATTCCCTTGTGTATTTAGTTACCTTCTATATGTACATGCAATATAGTAAGTTCTTAGTGTAAGTGCATCATTATTTTTCCTGGGAATCCCCTCAGAGATTGATAAAAATGATGAATTAGCTGCTGCTGCTAGATCTATTCTCTTTATTTTATGTAGTTCCACAGATAATTTCAAATGTAAAACTCTGACATACAGCCCATACTAGTAGAAAATATCCAAATGCACTCATAAATTGGTTCAGATGCTGTGTAACTAGATAAAGTGCAAGAATTGATAAACAATATAAAAAGCATGTTTTGTTTTTATTACTAAACTGAAATGTTCACAGTTACACAGTCATTGGTTTTGCAATTCTTGGAAGTTATTATTTCTGTATTTAGAATGAGTAATTTAGGATCTAAATATTGATTATTATTTCCCCTGAGATCACATAAACCACTTTAATACGCTTATATGGTTAATATTTCACTAAAGTAATACTTATTTCTTACACAATAATAACTCACATGAATCACTTTTTTAGCCTGTTACTCTGCCATCTAATTCTGTGTAATTTTACTTTAAAATTACTGCCACCCTTGATTTTTTCTGTGATTATAATACTCTTCTCTTCTCTTTAATTTTTTTACACAAAATGCAGAGTATAAAACTAAAGTATTTCCAATGAATTTTCTAAGCAGTAACTTAAAAGTAAAATGTTTTGACTGATGCCCACAAGGTAGTAAATGCTCAAGGTAAGAAAATCTGGGAAATTCTGATTCTACATTTGAGTTTTATGCTAACTAAGAGCCAATTATTTATCCCTAAATCGGTAGGTGACAGTGTATTTGTTATTATAATTAATCATTTAATGAAGTATCATATAAGATAAGAACTACGAGAGCTAAAAAGTTAGGAAAACGAAGCCAAATGCTTAAAAATGCTTAAAAGACAAGTTGCTAAAAAATATGAAACTCTTGTAAAAATTACTTAATTGTAAAAATCCAGAAAGATTCTGTTTCAGACTGCTCTGAATTGTCTTTATATTATAACTGCATATTAATGAAATGGAAACCATAAAGGAAACCATACAATTGAAAATAGTGTAAATGAGAGTGTGGTTTGTGCAAAAGAGAAAATTAAAAACTCCAGTCAGCAGCCAAAATGCAAAGAAAAGGACATGGCTCCACTAAACATTTGATGAATTAATGCCTAATGCACAAACTTTCCTTTTAACACATGTTAGGTATATTTTTGTATTAGTTTCCCTGTCCTGCCTTTTTTTTTTTTTTTTTTTTTTTAACTAACTAGCCACCAGCAACTCATGTGTCAGCAAAGAGTGCTCATTCTATTAGATTATAATCTAGAAGGGCTCTTTTTAAATTTGTTTTTAAATTACACTGCTCTGTGATTTTCAGGATATTGATTTTACACCACAGTTTATGTATAATCACCATATACCCACCATCAGAATTCTCAGTGCCAGTCATCTTCTCCATGTTTACTCCTTTCTTTCCTTGATTCCTCCCCTTCCCTCCCTTTGGCAACCACAGTCTTGCCTCCTGTGAATTTTGTGTTTTATCAGTTCATTTGTTTTGTTTCTTTATAATCTACATATGAATAAAATCATTCAATACCTTCCTTTGTCTTTCTGACTTACTTCACTTGGCTATTTTTCTTCTATGTATTTAATGGTTTTAGATCTTTTATCCAAATCCTTGATCCATTTTGAGTTAATTTTGGGGTACAGCACTAAGTATGGAGTGATTTAGTCTCCTTTTTTCTTTTTCTTTTTTTTTCAGTTTTCCCAGCACCATTTGCTGAAAGACTTTTCTTCCCCTATTGAATGCTCTTGGCTCCTTTGTCATGTATTAACTGTCCAGATAAGTGTGGTGTTATTTCCAAGCTTTTAATTTTATTCCACTGGTCGTGTGTCTGTGTTTGTCCCAATACCATACTATTTGATGATAGTCACTCTGTAGTATAGTTTGAAGTCTTCTTTTTTTCTGAAAGTAGCTTTTGCTATTCTAGGTCTTCTGTGGTTCATACCAATTTTAGAATTATTTGCTCTGTTTTATTGAAAAAACATCCCTGGAATTTTGATAAAAATTTTATTGAATCTGTGTATTGCATTGTGTAAATACTCATTTCACTATGCTAATTCTTCATATCCATGAGCCTGGAATATTTACTATCCTTTTTTGTTTTCCCATTTCTCTTAACAATGGCTTATAGTTTTCAGTGTATAGATCTCTTAAAAGGGCTCTGTGTTAATGTTATCTTAATATTCCTAAAATGTGGTGTGCCCTGGTGGAGCAGTGGTTTGGTCTACTGACCTCAGCAGGCATAGTTCATGTACATTTCCGGGACCTGGGTTCCTACCCTAGTGCCAGGGAAACAACCAAGATGACCAGCTAAATAAATTAAAGTGTTTCCTTCTCCTTGCTCTTCCTGCCTGCCTGCCTCTGCTCGCCTTCATTTCTGCCTGCATCTTTCCTTTAAAAAAAATCCTAAAATGTGTCATAAAAAGCTAAAATTTTTAATAATACAAGACTTGTTATTTGATATATAAAACATATATAAAACATATTAAATTGTGATTAAGTGCAGAATAACAATATCACATATCTGAATGTGTTCCACATACAATAATGTTGACATAAGTTGATAAGATTTAAGGAATAAACTCCTATTTTTGCCTTTAAAATGTTTTAATTTCCATTAGAAAAACAGAATGAGTGGTTTATTTTCTCTAGTCCTAGTGTAGAGTTATTGTCGTTTTAGTAAAAGATAAAGAAAGGGGATACAAGTGGAATACTTTTCGGGCTTTCCATAATTAGAAAGTATAAATACCAACAAAAGATTTTCTTAATTTTTTTAATATTTGCTTCTTAATTGAGATATAATTAACATTTAATAAAAAGTTAATATTTAAGTCATGAAGTTTGATAAGTTTCAGCCTATGAATACACTCATGAAACCATTAACCCCCAAAATTTCTCATTTCCCTTTGTAATCTATTTCTTTCTACACCCTAGCCTAACCCCCAAACAACTCTGTTTATCACTATAAATTAGTTTTTTTATTTTCTAGAATTTTGGTCAGATGAAATCCTACATAAGTACTCTTTCTTTTTAATTTAATTAATTAATTTATTTATTTGGTCCTTTCACACAGTATCATTACTTTGAGATTCATCCATGTTGTAGAATGTATCAATAATTTGTTCTTTTCTATTCTTAAATACCATTCAATTGTTTAGAAAGACAACAATTTGTTAACCCATTCATCTGTTGATAAAATTTTGGATTGGGGATTATTTCAAATAAAGTTATCATAAACATTTGCAGACACATCTTTATACACAAATACTCTTTTATTTCTCTTGGTAGTAATATGGCTACACCATATGGTAGGTGTATATTTACCTTTTTAAGAAACTACCAGTAGTTTTCAAAGTAGGTTGCATGATTTTACGTTCTCACCATTAGTGTATCAGAGTTCTTATTATTCCCCATCCTCACCCACAGTTAATCTAGTCTGTCTTTAAAATTTTAGGTATTTTAGTAGGTATTATTTGCACTAGGACAAATTTCTAAGTGGCAGAGTTGGAATCTGAAACTAACAGCCTGAGTCCAAGAGTCAAATACACATTATACACCTCTCTCCAAAGGTGCCTGATAGTTTAAAATATTTTTTTTTGTTTCCCAGCTCTGGTATAAACTCACCTTATGTAGTATTACTTCTGTGGGAAGCTGGATTCTGAACTCCAAACTTTTTCAAAAATTTTACAATACAATCTGTTCACAAGTTAATAACTACCCATGGATTAATATACTTCTATCGATAAATACAGTATTTTTGAGCATGTATGTTCAAGGCCTTACCAATAATAAAATGATAACTTATTAGAAATGTTTAGTGATAAAATATTTAGTTAAGCACAGCTGGTTAAAGTTCATTTAGGATATGTAGACCTAGTTATTTTTAGATAATGTGGGTATTTTCCATCTCACTTGATTATTTTGGGAGAGGTATAATGGGTAGGTATATTAAATCACAATTAGTAAACTCTTCCCTCCTGCCCTACCCCCCACACATATACATTCAAAAGGATATCCGTAAGTGAGGCTCTTACACAAAAAAAGAAAGACAGAAAGTGGGGAGACAATGTTAGCTCACTTTGGGAAGACTTAGGGCTACCCTATTATTTGTGCGCTTACTAAAGCATGTGACTAATTATTTCACTTCTGTAATTGCCTATTTCCCATTATCTTTCTTCAATCGCTGCATGACTGTCTGTTAAGATTCTTGATTCTTGGTTACAAGTAACAAGAGCCCAGCCTAAATCAAAAAGGAAACGTGTCAACTCATGCAACTTGGAAGTTCAAAGGGTGAACTCGTCATTCTGAGTCTAAGTATTCAAGATGATTTCATTTTGCCTCTCTATCTTTCAATTAGACTTTTCCTGATGTTGAATCAGATTATCTTTAATAGGCGACAAATCTGGCCACCAGAAACACCAGGACACAGAGCCTGATACCTTCTCAAGCACTCTAACAAGTCCTAAATGACATTCTTACACGTTAAGGTTGACCCATGTTAGGTGATGTTAGCATATGATTACCGAATACTCTGTTTCAGCCGCTCGTTGAACCACACATGGCACAAAGTCAAGGTGATTTACCAAAAGAAGAAGAAAATTTTGGCCAGGCAAAAATTATGGATGTCAGCAGTTAGTTTCTGGGCCACTACCAACCCCCCCTCCCCCCCACCTGCCCCTGCGTTACTACTCCCCCGCAGCTGCCTTACTTTCTTTTCTGGGAAAGAACTTAAACTAAGTCCTCTTTGAACTTTTTAAGTGATTCACTATTAACTTGATAATAATACAAAAGTAAGTAATCTATTGCTAAAAGTAAGTTCTCTCTTGAATTACTCTCGACTCCTAATTATTAAGTTGAAGTCCTAACCTCCAATACCTCAGTATGTGATCTTATTTAAAGATAGAATCTTTACAGAAGTAATCAAGTTAAAATGAGGTCATTCAGGTGGGCTCTAATTCAATTAAGTCTGATATACTTATAAGAAGGAGTCATTTAGAAAGAAATGCATAGAGAGAAAGCACTATATACATGGAGAAGTGAAGCAGGCAAGGAGATGAGGTCAGGGGAAAACATAGGGGTAGATGCAAATTATGGTAAGTATTTTGGTTATTAGCTTGGATAAATGTTCAACATACCTTTTGCACGGGACAATGGTAAATAAAAACAAAATTTTTAAATAAAGTGCAAAGTGAAAGAAAAAGAAAAGAAAGAAGGATCACTCATGAACCAGCGATGACAATTTATTATGATAATTCTGTTTACCTGCAATCCAAATAAAATATACAGGTAGAAATCAATGAAAGAATAAGCTCAACAAATTCTAAACTACTAGAATTTTTTTAAAAATGAAAAATAAGAGGAGAAAGGGGAAAAGGCCCCCAAATTCCTCCCTTCTTTTGGTTTAATTTTGTGTATTTCTCTTTTCATAGCAGATTAAAGTTTTTCATGCACAAAAAGCTAGAAACCAGTGACCTAGACTGAGCCCCACAGAACAGCAAAAGGGTTTGATCCTCAGCAGTCAACTTATATACTATGTTTGGAGTTGGGTCAAAGGTTTTATGTCTTATCTGAAACTGTATTCTTAGAAAAAAAAAATTTTTCAGTGAACCTAAGTATTCATATTATTGTACCTTTGAAACATGTCTTAAGATGGTATATTAGCAGAAACCAGTCTGAAGATGTCACTCAACAAAACCATTCCCAGAAGCTTAGCACTTAATTGGCCTTTTTAGCACCATCTGCTCATCAGTCTTGCTTGTGGAAAAGTGTTTTCATCAGATAGCAACAAGTTGAAAACAAGGCAGATCACCACACTTTGTTTTGCATCTGACACTACATTTTGCCTGCCTCTTATCACAGTTAGAAATCATCGAATTAAGTAAGTGAGTGGAACCATGGCATTTGTATTACATGTTAGACCCTGGTTTTCTCTGATCTCTCAGTCACGACTTGTGACCAGAAGTCCTATTCTCCCCACATCTGCCTCCATCAGATTGCTTAGCCAGACATTTGGAGAAATCTTTCAGTGATATTTGAGATTTTCTTTTTCTTCAGACAAACCAGCTTTTTATTCTACATATTAGGTTGTTTTAAGATATCAGATGTAGATTATCATGCAGAAATTAAAATCAAATACTAGGTGAAGGTTCAAAGTGAAAAAGTAGTGGCTCAGCCCACTGCCTCCAGCCTAAGTGCAGTTCACACACATCCCAAGGACCCAGGTTCACATCCCAGACCAGAGAATAACCAAGGTGAACAACTAAATAAAAAGAAAATGCTTCTTCTTCCTCTCTCTTCCTACCTGCTTGCCTTCATTCCAATCTATATCTTTCCTTTAAAAAACTATTTTAACAACAAAGCAGAGGTGAGTTTATTATATAGATTTCCCGCTGTCAATGTTTAATAATTATATCTTCCTCCTAAAGTTATAGTGCTAGTCACAGAAAATACATATAACAGAAACAGGTCTGGCACACAGTAAACATTATTATTGTAAAGCAGACATTAAAGATTTGTAAATTAATGCACAACTATTTCAGGAGATTTCCTGTATTTCCTATTTCTATAACAATCTCAGCATTTCTCACCAAATACTGTTTTACTCCACATTGCACATAAACTTACTAAGATGTAAAACAAAAGAAGTTCACATTATTAGATCTTCATTACCACCCTACACCAAAATAATACAGCGCACTTATTAGTTTTGTACACAGTAAATATATAAATGTTTTAAACCTATGACATTGACACATTTAGGTTACATGATTTTCTTTTTTGAAATTTGTCTGTGAACATGCAATCTAATCTGCAGGGGGTTTCTTATTAATGACAAGTTAGTAAAGTAAAAAATTTACCTTATATTAAAGTTTTGAGTAGAATTGCACTGTATGCAAAAAACAATACTTTAAATGCATGTATAAATTACTGAAATGATAATTATAGTAGCACCTTTGTTAAGAAAATCTACTATCTGTTAAATCTGATTATCATCTGTGTAGTACTCCTACTGAAAATATTTAATGCAAATCTAATAATGAGGGTAAAAATCATAATAATCCAAACTGCGAAGTCTAAAAAACAACTGGCTTGATATTTTCTATGAACTTAATGTCATGAAAAACAAAAAGCCTGAGGAAGTGTTCTAGATTAAAGGATACTACAGGGGTGCATCCTGATAGAGCTACAGTTGGGTCAGTCACCTCCAAAGGAGCAAGCTACATACCCCTGGGTTCGAGTCCCAGACCCCCAGGGAAAAAAAGTATGAATAACTAAATAAAAATAATATAAAGATACTTCTTCCTCTCTCTTCCTACCTACCTGTCGGCTCACCTTCATTTCTGCTTGTCCTTTTTCTTTGAAAAAAAAAAATGACTAAAGAGACTTGACAATATAGGATCTGTGATTAGGTTCTGAAGCAGAGTCAAAAATAATTTATACTGGGTGTGCCTGATAAAATAGTGGTTAGGTCAGCCGCCTTCAAAGGAACACAGGCCACATGCCGCTGATTTCCAGTCCTGAGTCTGGGGCAGGAAAACAACCATTGTGAACAACTAACTACAAATACAATAAAATGCTTCTTTCTCCTCTCTCTTCCTGCTTACCTGCCTACTCACCTTCATTCCTTCCTGTACATTTCCTTTAAAAAAAAAAGTATGTTGGGTATTATTGGGACACTTGGGATAATTTGAAAATAGACTGAGTATTAGATAATAATGAACTTGTGTCAAATTTATTAGGTATGATAATTGGATTATTATGTAGAATATTATTATGTAGAATGTTCTTGTTCTTAAGCATCAAGATGTCTGCAACTAATTGCTAAAATAAAGAAAAAATATAGAGAGAAGTAAAAAGGACAAAATGTTAACAATTTTTGATCTATATGAATAGTATATGGATGTTCATTTCAAAGGTTCTATAGGTTTAAAATTTCTTCAAAATGTAAAACTGAGAGCAAAAGATGCTAAACTACCTAACTGTAAAAGTAGACAGTATCTAACAGAAAGCAAATGCTCCCTCTTCCTTTCTCACACATGCCTTCCTACCCACATGTCCCCTACTGGTACCAGCTGTCCATTGACTAAATTGTCCTGTCATTGCCCATAGCTTCTGGTGTCATACAGAAGCCACTCACATAATAAGTCCTCTGTAACCATTGACATGTTCTCTTTCATAAGACAGCGTCCATTCTCCAGTATGCCTGATTTATTTAGTTCAGCCTATCTGCATGCCTACATTTTTGTCTTTAATTATTCAAGCCAGAATTTTGTGCTATTCTAATTAAAATTTAAATGTTATGAAATTTATAAGAAGGGCCCTTATTAAAAATGAAAATCTCTTTCTCGGTTTTCTAACTGTAATTCCAGGAAACACTACTTGCCTCACAGGATTGCTGTAAGGGTTGAGGCAACAAATGTATGAAAACACTGAGCCAAGAGTCTGGCATTCAGTAAATTTGACATTTAATAAACAGAAGCTATTATTATTGCCCTAATCTTAAATTAAGGAGGAGAGTCTTGTTGTTTGCAAGAGAAATAGCCAGGTACTATACATAAGAATTCATAATTAATTTCAAATTTATTATTTCTAGTGACAGAAAGTACATAAAGTTACATAAAATATTCTACCTTATTATAGATGCTACCTGGTCAACGGAAGGCTGTTATTATGGAAATTCACAGGTAATATTAAAATACTGTAACTTGTTAGATCCACAATCTTTAATTCAAAAAACTTTCATAGAAAAGTTCTACCTCTGACCTGTAGCGGTAGTATGCAATGATTCCTTTTCATTTTCATTCCTTCAGCACTAATAGATGCAAACAACAGGTGCTCAATAAATGTTTCCAAATTGAAGTAAAGATGAGATAACAAAATAGAATATTCGTGCTAATGATAATGACCATGTAGGAAGGAAAAATCCATAATGTAGGAATGAGAGGGAAGAAATGCAGAGATGTAATTAAATAGCTAAGAGAAAATGAGATTGGCTTTTATAAGAATTCGTTCTGTTCATCTGAAAATCACATTTTAATTGAATGAGGTTCTGAGGGGAGATGTTGGAGTTTTGAGGAGAGAAGATATGAAATTTTCATCTACGATAATAGGAAAGTGAATGGACTAGGAGAATACAGGACAAGTCTCAGAAATCATTAAGGGTCCAATAACCAGAATTTAAAATGAGACCCAAAGCACAGTTGTGTGGTTTTCCCCAGCTATGTTTAGTCGTGTGGGGACAGGTACCCAGCAGGCAATAGCTAGATTAATCAGTTGTGATTTTGCTAAGGCAGTTTGATGAGGTAAGAGATAAAGACATTTGAGAATGAATAAAAGTAAGTGATACAGTGCTTGGTTATGGAATTTAAACCAGGTAAGGAAGGAAAAGTGGTCAACAAGAAGAGCTAAAAAATGACAGGATTTAATAAGCTGTATTTTATTGTTGAATCAAGGCTTGTTAGAATCACAATATGGAGGGATGAGTTAAAAAATCACTGTCAGAGAATATACAGGAAATTGAGATGATGAAGTTGTTGAAAATATTGGTAATGAGAAGATCTAGATTATAATTATGGTACTGAGGTAGAATGGAAGTCAAGATTATTGGAGGAGAAAACTTGTGGAGGAACTAAATCATCAGGATATTGGAGGGGTCACTCATGGGTTCATTAACATTACCATGAATTATGCAAGTAGTGCAGCAGGTCAGGGATAAAACCAGGAAATGAAGGGTGGCAACCCAATGAGCAAGTAGATGGAAGCAAGTAGTAGGGATAGTCTGATGACTTGAGACTCACATCTCAATGTTTTCCTAGAGAAGAGGAATGAAAATGCTCTGAAAGTTGCGATATGGAGCAGAGAGAAGACATGCACCCACCCCAAGGCCAACTGCATGGAAGAAAGAAGCATTTTACCACTTGATAGTGTAATAGTGGACTCAGGAGAGAGCCAAGTTTCTATCTGAACAAGAAAGTGAAGAAAACCTTCAGAGAAGCTTGGAAATAGAGAACAGTTTATTTATAGATCCCAAGTTCCAAAGACACAGTATTAAAGGTTTCAGAAGTCAGGAATAGTTGCAAGAATAAAATAGGGGATATAAACAATGTAGAATTAGAGTGGGAAATGAGTAGAAATGGGAGTCTGGGGATATACATTGTTTTAATATGATATTAAATTTAGTGGGCTCAAAGAAAATACTGGTGGTGGGTATGTGATCAGGGAATAAAGGAATTTCAAGGCTTCCTCTTGACCCTACACATGGAGGCATGGACATCTAGGAAGGGGCAGTCTCATTAAAAGCACAAGGAATGCCCTCTGAGCCTGTGACATCAGAGATTCAATTCAGTATCCTGGGATCATTCTTGTCCCTACCCAAAAGAAGTTTTTCTTCAAGTGTTTGAGATTCTCACACGACCCCGGTTGATGAAGGCAAGCTGATCAAGGGAGGACAGATCTTCCTTTAAATATACATCTGCTTCCTTTTAACCCCTATTGGTGGAATTGAAAATATCTAAAGATGTTGGCAGTAGGTCTCAGCACTGGGGATTACATCTACAGCCAGGCCAAAGGTCAAGTTCTGTGGAAAATCCTAGTGACTGGAATTGCATCGTCTACGAAACGGCTGGGAGAAAACACTAGGACTCAATGCTCACTACCTGAATGAATAAAGTGAGTTTTCCTTTTCAGTCACTCAGAGATGTTAGCGTGTTTAAACCAGCAGATATATTTCAGTGCATCCCCCAAAGCTAGTCATTTTCTGTTTGTTTTAGTTTTAGAGGAATGAAGCAGACAAGAATGAAGGTGAGTAGGCAGTTAAGCAGGAAGAGAGAGGAGGAAGAAGCACTTTATTTATTTAGTTGTTCCTCTTTGTTCTTCCCCCAGATACTGGGTAGAATACCAGGTCCTTGAGCTGTATGTGGGCTACACTGGCTGAAGTCATAAACATAACTACTAAACCACCAAGCTATGTCAAGCTAGTCTTCTGTCTTTAACCCAATAGGATCTCTTTTTCTCCTTCATGGATTTGGAGATCTGGGGATAGTTAAATAGCCCTGAATTTTACCATATGGATTTCTCCTTTAAGTAAAGCACAATTCCATGAGGAGAGGAGGAGGATACATTTTGTGACTTCTTAGTTTCTTTTCACATTTTGTGACTTCTTAGTTTCTTTTCCTTTTCTAATTTACTTGTCCATCAGTAACTCTTAGTCAGGAGCCCAGGAACCAAACCGTCTATCAACTTTTCACTCATCAGGAAAGATGCATTATTTACACTGGCTTTGCTGACTGAGCTCTTGGTATAGGAACAAGCCCCACTAGCCAGGATTTCCCAGTACACTGGCTCATGGACAGTACCTGTAGTAGAAGGTAGTGATGACGGTACTTCAGCTGCCATGAGAATTCTTCCTAGTGCTTCTGGAAGTAACTGCCTGAACTGCACAATGTGCCCTCAACCTCCCTCCGTCCTTTCCCCTTCCCCACCATCCTATTAACCCTAGCCTTGTCTGTGTAAAATGAAGACTAATTCACACATTCTTTTTTTTTTTTTATGATGAAAAAGTATATATTTAGAATTGGCCAGCTGAACTCAGTTTATTATACCAAGTGTGTTGGTAACATCTAAAGCAGCAGTCAGGAATCAGTGGAACACATGCCTTCTCTTCTCCATCAGGTCTGATCAAAGTGTTGACCTCGGGCAAGGTCATAGAACTTCTTCACAGTTTGTGTATCTGGTGCTTCTTGGCCTTGACAATGAACATGAGTGTGTTGTTGTCTTCTGTCTTCCTCAGGGCTGACTCGGTGGTCAGGGGAATTTGATGATGGCATCACGGTCAAGCTTGTTCTCCGGGGGGGGCACTCTTCTGAAGATATCTGGACCGCCTTCAGAGCTGCAGCATCTTGGACCATCAGAGGAGGTGGGTGATGTGCATGAAGGGAAAAAGAATCATTGCATACTACCCCGACAGGTCAAAGAGGTCACCCACCATCAGAAGGTGAGTGATGCGCGGATCTTCTTTTTGCATGATTGTGGTTGCCTTTCAGTACTGCTTTCTAGACCTTCGAAGTCTTTGCCTTGGCTTCGGCTTTGGGAGAGGCTTCCTTCTTTGCTTTCAGTGCCATTTTTATTAAAAGATGTTTTTTTCAATTCAGCCATTCACCCATTTATTCCACACTATATTCCACAAAGCATTTGAGACAACCCTTGAAAAGCAACATTACACAAGAATGGTAAAATGTAAATAAGACTAAAGAATCAGGACTAGAAAAAGGACAGCTATGACCATCACAGCAAGAAGGAACCACATGTCTATTTTTGTAATCATGTTACCACTCTTGCCTAAGGACCAGGTGACAGAATACAATTATGACTATTATTATATACATGTATATATATAGATATGTATAGCAAATGGACTGTAATAGGATTAAAGTAATACTTAAGTATAACCATCCTTTGTAATACACATGATTCAACTGTGTCAAACAAAAAGATAAATAATAACTATTATTTTCTGGCATGCTGACCAAATACCTCTTAAATAATTATATCACATCTCATTCTATTCCCCAGTGTTTTCCTTTATTTCCTTGAAGCATGGCATTGTCAAATATCTGTAATAAAGTGGTTCCTCTTCAGTAATACAGGTTATTTTGGGGGTTGGAGACTCAAAAATTGTCTCCATATAAATTAATGGTAATATCATTTCCAGACCAAAAAATAATGTACCAAATCATACCAAATAGGAATGTTCTACTTTTGGGAAAACCATAGTGATATTACTCTTATTATCAGTATTCAAGGTGTTTATTCACAACTAAGAACTGAATCTGCATAAGGCTCTGTTGCCCCCATTAACTCATCAAATTCATTAATTTTCAATAAATATTGACCACCTACTATGTGCAAGACATAATGGATATTTTCATCCTAGGTCTATTTACGCAAAAATCATGTTAGATCGGGAATTTTTAAGTCCTTTTCCATTTCTAAATATAGTTTCTTATAAAATACTTACATTTCAATAACATGGCTCAATGAAATAATAAATATGATGCACATAAAATTAATTTTAAAGAAAACAATTACTTTACTGCATTTCACTAATATTTCACTCTCAACAGTCACTGCCTTATCTAAATTTCATTTACACAAATTTGATTAAAATGTTTTTTTCAACTCAACCTCTAGATTTTTATGCTATTTGATTTATGTGCCTTTGATCTTGCCAATCACTAGCTTAAATAATTTTTAAACCTTTTGAGTAAGTGAGAATTAATCAAGTAATTATTTCAATTAACTTGCTTCTCAGTTCTTAAAAGTCATATTTTAAATTATTATAAAAAGTTTCTCAAATCACAGACATAGGCATTTATAGTTAGAGAAAAAACACAATGCAATTTAGGTTGAGTTTGTTTTCTGTTATAAAGTTCAGTATGAAAAATTTGATATTCTATTTTGAAATGCTTAAGGTTAAATTTTTTAAGTCATCAACACAAATGAATGTTTTTCATTTTTGAGGGGAAAAGAAGATTAAAACCTTTACGGTCACTTACCTGAAAAAATTTAAGTGAACCCTTATTGTTTAGGACAATACCCAGGATTTATTCCAAAATTGTAAGGCTTTAGTTTGAAAAGATAATTTTATATACTGTTGTCTGCTGTTTTCACATTTCAATAAAAGATAAAAGTGTTAAAAGAGCTATTCAAGTTGAAAGTGTTACCTTGCACTAATTATTTTGAAAAACGATTTGCAATTCACTTAAATGAAATTTAACTTCTTAAGTTTTAAGGATTATAATGTTATATAAACCAATACCCATTTCCATTATTTTCATATCAATAGAACCTTTAAATATTTAGAATATCAATAGTTATTAAACAAATTCTACTTCTGAAAAAGAAATTCTATTTTTATAAAGTAAAAATTTAAATAACCATTAACTGTATTGACATATATTGTTCACACATTATGTTACAGAAGAAATTCTTTTGTTTTAAATACTTTTAATGAGAACAAAGTTGAAAACAAAGAGTTACAATTAGATTTTAACTCCCAATTACAATACTTGAGATTTTAGTAGATTTGAAATAGGAATCTGTGAAAATCTAACATTTGTCTCAGAAAGGGTTAAATTAGTTTCTGACTTTGTGTTATACAGAATTAAACAACAGTAATTTTGCTCTACTTAAGTGTTAGACTGAGATTTCTACTTATCTGTTTGCATTAGGTACATTCTTTTAAGTCATTACAAGTATTTTCTGGCAACAAAGCAAAGCATAAAATAGATAAACGCATTACATGTCTGGTTGACATTTCTTTTTCTAACATGTCTAAATATCTTGTGTGATCTGCAGAGTTGAAGATAAAGCAAACACTGTACAGTAATAGTGGCTGTGGTCTTTCATGTGAGCTGTAAGAAGATGAAATAACACTTTGTTTTATATTTAACAAGAAGGTGATAAGACACTAAATTATTATAATAAACACTCTTATAGGTAGTTTCTGGAAATGACCAAAGGTCATTAGCTTGTACAGAAGATGTTACAAGTTTGCTGTCACTTGTATTATGTCAACTTTACAAAAACTTCTAGCTCTTGACCAAGACAGTCTCAAAAGGAGCATGACTGACCAAAATATCAAAAAAGAAAGCAAACTGTTCAGGTCAGCTCCTACTTACCCATTCCCACCACGCACTACCCACCACCACCTCACAAAGCAATTCTGATCGTAACCTCACCCTCCCACTAGACCACTCTACCCTTATGGAATCACTAAAATAAAAAATCAAGGCAGATATGATTATTTGCCTATCATCATTTCCCCAAATTTTATAGTTTGCATATTAATTTAAGGGACCTTGGGGTTTTCCTAGCAGCAGTGTTTTCACAGAAGCTACGTCCTTCCTCCAGACCAAGGCATGAACCATAATTAATAAGCCATAAGTGTAATCTTGAGTTCCTTTGCTAGTGTTTGGTGTGATACAACTCTAGCTAGTTCTGATCAATGAGATATGCGGGGACGTCTACTGATTGCACTTTTGGGAAAGGATTTTGCTCAGAGATGATCCTTTCGTTCTTCCTTGAATGTTTGAAGGTGCAGCCATCTTGTGACTAGTCGTAGGAGGATCTGGAACAACAAATCAACCTTCTGAGAATGGCAGAGAAGAGAGAGCCTGGATCACAGCCTCCATATCTGGAACCCCCTATCTGCAGGCTTCTTGTTTTGTGACATAATTGAATGTCTTTATGGATTATGTAATTAGTGCTTTTGTAATCTGTTACTTGAAGCAGAAAATCTTATTACCTGATTTTCTGAAAATTAAATGATGATACCTTGCCTGTTCCACTTAACTTCAAGCACAATCTAATGCCTTTTAATAATACCCCTTTTGAAGAGAAATGTTTTCATCTATCATTCTTTTCCCTCTTTTATGCTGTGCAGCTATTTTCATTGCTGACAAGATTTTACTACTCTAAAGGAAGTTTTATGCAATTATAAAGAAATAAGTACCCTTAAAGTCCCCATTTTATGTACCCTTTCCTTACTTTTGAGATGTGCCAACTTTTAAGTATTCAATCTCCTTCCTAACGCCACTATCAACATTAGAATGTATTTGTAGGGAAAGATAATAATTATATTCCTAGTGTGATTTTAAATTCAAGATGCTAGGCACCCTTACAAAGTGGTTTTGTGGTTTTTAAATGTGTGTAAAAAGATTGCCTGCATCTTGATTGCTTACAGGGCTTGTTATAAATTCAGAATCCTGGAGTGCCCTGGTGGAGTAGTGGTTTGGTCAACTGCTTCTGGTCAAAGCTCAGTCCACATCCACCCCAAGGACCCCGGTTTACATCCTGGTCTGGCAAGAGCAGTCAAGATGAACAACTAAATAAAAAATTAATAAATACAATGATTTTTCACCATCTCTCTTCTTGCCTGCCTGCCTGCTTGCCTTTCTTCCTATCTGTACCTTTCCTTTATTAGGAAAAAAAAATTGAGAATTCTTAGCCCCATTTCAGAACTGGTGAAACTGGAGCCTCTAATAGTGGAACCAGGAATCTTCATTATAACAAGCTCCCCCACTACAGATTGAGAGCCACAGGCTTAAAGTGACTTATTTGAATACAGTTGGGTCACTATGACTTGAACTCCCCTTTGAGACAGTTACCTTTAAATAATCCGGGAAGAATGGGGCAACTGGGGCCTTCCTTGACCATTTGCCATGTTAGAATGTTTTCTTGCCAGTGAGCATTCATCAGGAAAGCAAGTCTCAGTAAAGCGTCCCCCTTCTAACGAAGTTATTTATATAAATAAAAATAAGGAATAACATAGCCCATGGACTTCTAATTTTCTGGCTTATGTAGTATCATCTCTGAGAAAAGCTGCTTTTCAATGTTTTGCATAGAAAGTACAAGTCTTAATCAAAATTGTCACCGTCCATCACCTCGATAATTTAAAAAGAAAGCTGGTCATCTTAATGAAAGGAAGCAATGGGAAGTATATAGATCTGGTATTATACCTAGACAAACCTCTTTTCTTTTTTGTCTCCCCTGAGGAAGGCAGTTGGGTGGGATAGAGAGAAGTGGATCTCAGGCTTTTGTATGAATTTTTGAAATAATTCAACCGTTAAGGAAAGGGACTTCACCACCAGGAAGTCGAGTAACTAAATATTATTTAATATTACTTTGAGTAGACAATAAAGACTGCTGAAAATTATTTCTGGCTGACATCTGAACCTCTGACTTATTTGCTTATAAAATAACCTATTATCTCCAGGGCTCAAGCAAAGAAAAGTAATTTCCCCAGACCATTGACCCCAAAGTTCTCACAACAGATAGCAATCAGGGAATTTTGTTGATTTTCACCTGAATGACTTACCCAACCTATCTCTATTGTTCTGGCCCCGTGGAATCTTCAGAAGACTGAAGGCATAAACAGAAGGCCTCTCAAAAATAAGAGACAACCTACACTCTAGGGAATAATGTAAAACAAATGGCAGAGAGGTATGGTGAGTTACTGGGGTTGCTGATTCAAGGATCCAGATGGGCACAGATATTTCTAATACATGAAAGAAATGAGCCAGGAGCAATTGACCAAATCAAAAGAGGAAAAGCCTGTGCTTACCCTCTCAAGTTCAGTGCAACCAGCATTTACCCAAGATCACTCAATGTGAATGAGTTTTCCAGTTTTTTAATGGACACTAGAATACTGAATACATATTTGAAATTTCCTAATTTTAGATGTTGGCTCAAAAGAATGTTAAACACTATGTGAACTAGTGTAACATATCTTCAGAGTTGAATTTGGCCTGGGAGTCTACATTTGTCAACACAGAGTTTTGCCTTCAAAGGTAAAATAGAAGAGTAAAAGATGACTGAGATTTCCAAATTAACTAGGGAGGGAAAAGAAGGGAATGATTAGATGTACTTTTAAATTATTAATGTGCTTTTTTTCCTGCCTCTCAAGGAACATGACATTGGTCTTAACCTACTTGAAACATTGAATCATTCATTGGCCTGGGAGAAGGATTAGGCATTTTCACAGAAAAATTTTAAAGAGAAAGACCAAGGTAATGCTCAACAGCACATCCTGGTGGTTAAGTCAGGCACCTCCAAAGGAGTGCAGTCCATGTATATCCCAAGAATCCCAGTTTGCATCCCGGGTCCAGGGGAAACAAACAATGTAAACAACTAAATAAAAATAAAATAAAAATGCTTCTTTCTCCTCTCATCCTGCCTGCCTGCCTACTCACCTTCATTCCTGCCTGTACCTTAGAAAGAAAAAAGACTAAGGTAATACCTTCTGAGATTCAGAAGTGTACAACTGGCAAGAAGTAAGTAGTCATAGATATGTTTGGTAACCAGATAATAGTCTTATATTCTAAATAGTTAAATTTCAATGAGTCATTGAGAACTCAGCATTTTTTTACATTTTTATTGTTAGTCTCCCCACATTTCCTCTAAATGTAAGCTCCACAAAAGCAGGAATCTTCGTTGTTGTATCTTTATTGCAAGGTCATTTCAAACAGTTGTACAGGCTGTGCACTGCACAATCATACCATAGTCTCTATGCTGTCAAAGTGTTTGCCACATAGTAGATGTTCAATAATGAATAAAGCTACTTTCTCTTTTAAGGTGTCCTACTTTTCCCTCTGTTCCTTCTGTTTATTTGAGACCCAGGAGAACAAGATTGAAATATTGATATGGAAAAAATTATTTTAGCGTGCCCTGTGACTCAAGTGCTAAGCCAGTGTCTGGGGCATAGATCCAAGGGCCTGGGTTTGCAACCTGAGGTAGGGTTGGGTGATACAACCAAAAAGAAATGTTTTTAGTATTTCCTCTTCCCCTTCCTCATTCTTTCCTTCCTTCCTTCAAAATGCTTCTTCCTCCTCTCCCTTCCTCTCTTAAAAAATGACAAGGAAAGGAAACAATGATTTCTAGTCTAGGTGAAATTCTTTCTGAGTCTTTTTTCAAATCAACAAATTCCCTCGCAGCTATATTCTAAGTTTCAACCTGTGTATACTAGTTTCGAAAAGCCTCCAGACATTACCCTCAGCCTGACTCAGGACCTATATACCTCTCAATGTATTATCAAAAACTTCATCTTTTCAGAATTGCTCTTCTAAATGCTCAAGATTCTGGCAAGTTTGAACTCATAGCACTCATTACTGATGTCACTCAGTAGGGAATTTTCTTGTGAGTTGACACGAAATTTCTCCTATTTTGGCACTTGTATTTGCATTTAACTTTTTATAGTGTGCGCCAGCCTGTCCTTCTGCTATATGTCATCGAAGAGGCAGAATAATACTTTACTTTTGGTTCTCTAAATAGTCAAATGTCCTGCACATAGCAGATCCTCAGTGTTAAGTGCTAATTTAAATTTATTTAGTTTTTTCTAATGATTGAATTTCTGATTCAGAATAAAATGTTTTAAAAATATCAGGTTCAGCATTTTCAAGCTATGTCAGTGAAAAACACTTAAATATTTACATCCAACTTTTATCAGTGTTTATTTAGAGATCATTGAATTATGACAGAGTTTTTCTTCTTTCTGAAATTTCCAAAATTTTCCAAGTTTTCTGGTTTTTGAAAGAATTATGGAAATATATTAAGTTCTTAAAGGCAATATAGTAATCAAACATGTTATAACTTGGTTTTGAATACGTAAGTCCTGCTTGGGACTCGGAGTCCAATCCTTCCCCCGTGTTGCCTCTGAATTATGAGAGGAAGAAAAAAATTGGGAGGTGGCACTCAAAGTGCAGAACCAGGAATAATCATTGCAGGTCAGAACAGAAGTTAAGCAGAGAGGGGTTAAAAAGCCAGTTTGAAGCCATTTTACTGAGTATTTACTATGTTAGCTACTTTCAAACTCATGATCTCACTTTAACCTTAAACTACTCCATGTAAAATATTTATATATCAGTTTTCAGATGGTGCAAGTAACTTTCTCAGACTCACAGGTAATTTGCATTAGGTCACACAGCAAATATGTAGCACAGACTAGGTTCAGATTTCACAATCATTCCTTATAAAATTCAAACAAAAGAAGTGTGTGGTTCAGACATGCCCTGGTAAAGTAGTGGTTTGCGCAATCACCTCTGAAGGAGCGCAGACCACAAGACCCTGGGTTTGAGTCTCAGGTTTGGAAGGAAACAACTAGTGTGAACAATTAAATAAAAATAAAATAAGGTGCTCCTTCCTTCTTTCTCTTCCTGCTTGTCTGCCTACACGCCTTCATTCCTGCCTGCACCTTTCCTTCAAGAAACAAAACAAGAGTGTGATTCAGAACTGAGACCAAAAAAGTTACATTTCTGGAGTGCTGCTGCTTGGGAAATTTTTGGTGTGCTTTGACTAGCTAAGTTCAGGCATTTTAAAGGAGCTTATGTGATCAGTCATGAATTAGTTATCCACAATCTATTCATATAAAATACATGCAAATCTGTAAAAATATCTAATAAAACACCTACCAGAGCAACCTGGTGGCCAGACAGATAAGTCCGCTGCCTCCAGCTGACACAGTTCATGATCCAGGGCTGTTGAGAAACAAGATGAACAACTAAATAAGGTAAATAAAAATGCTTCTTCCTCCTCTCTCTTCCTGCCTGCCTGCTACTTGCCTTCATTCCTAGCTGCAGCTGTCCTTTAAAAAAATTAAAGTACCTACCATGTTATTACTTGTTTCAGTTTGGGAGGATTAAATGATTAATTCAGAAAACTTGCTTAGCACAGTGCTGGGTGCATAGAGCACTCAATAAATGACAGGTACTGCTATTATTTCCAATTTATAAATGAAGAAATTAGATCTAGAATTACATATTGGGATACACCCTTGTGGTTCAGGCAGCTGAGACAGTTGCAGCGTGAACCAAGTAAAATCCAAGAACCCAGGTTAGTAACTGGACCAGGGGAAAAGCTAAATAAATAAATAAAGTGCTTCGTTCTTTTCTCCCTCCCTTCCTCCTTCCCTTCTTACCTCCCTTCCTATCTCCTAAAAGGAAAAATAATTCACATATATAAATAAATACATGTATGAATAGGCATTATACATAAACACACACACATATATATTGTGTTCATTTTAAGCAGTAGAAGTTGGGTGTTTTTTTTTTTCTTCAAATAAAGCTCATGTGATAATTCAATAACATTTAAAAAAACAGATACAAAGTTGTGTGGTTGAAGGAACAAATAGATACAAGCAGAAAATGGGAAAAATACAAATGGGTCTTTCGCCTTCCCCAGGCCTTTCTGTCATGATCAGAGGTACTTTCTCCTATGCTTGGGCTACAGTATTAGTTATCTATTGCTGTTGTAAAAAACATTACCATACATTTTGTGACTTAAAAGCAACACAAATTTATCATCTTGCTATTCTGTAGGTCAGAAGTCTGGAATAGGTCTCATCTGGTCAAAATCAAGGTGTCAGTACAACTGCATTCCTTTTGCGGGATTCCAGGGACAATCTGTTTCCTTTCTTCTTCAAACTTCAAGAGGCTGTCTGCATTCCTTGGCTCATCGCCCACTTAATCCTTCTTCAAAGTCAGAAACTATGGATGGAGTTCTTCTCATATTACATTTCTCTGACCCTTCTTTTATGAACTTTGATAGCAAGGCAAGTTTCTCTGATTTTATGACTCATTAATAGTTCTGACCTAGCTGGATAGCCCAGGATGATCTTCTGATCTCAAAGCTCATACTCTTAGGTAAAATTTTCTCAATAGGGAGTTCCCTACACTTTCAAGAGCTTCAGAGCAGGTGGGCTGCAATGTTGACCAGCTCTGACAAGTCCTAAAGAGATCTCTTTTGCTACCCAATGCCCATAGCTGTTTCTCACCACTGCTGCCATTTCTCAACTCTTCTACTTTATCATTACACCACTCTTTTTATTCTCCACCATTCTTTTTCATCTGTTTTATAGCTCCTGTCTCTTATTCTCTGCTTCATGAATTTACCAAACAAAAGTTAGCAAGATGACTTTTATGGGAAGGATCACTCTATCAGAGCAGTTCCATTCTTTTTGTTTCTTTGTTTGTAGGATGGTTACTTGGCTGGTGAGTTCAATCCAGCTACCATAATACAAAAACATTAAGCTTTGATTTTGACACTTTTTCACTGCAATGTTCATTTTGTTGAATTGTGGGTTCAGAGTTGTTTTTGAAGATTCAGAAGTGTTGAGGCATGGATGGTGGACAGGCAAGGATTTATAGTAATTGAATCAGAACAACAAAAATAATTCTAGATAAATTATCATGCTAAAAAATAACGAATTACTTTAGTCCTCATGATAAAACTCAATGATTTGAACAGTTTTCCCAATATTAAATGGTCCTAAAATATATATAAAGGCATTGCACAAAGTATCCATCAGAATCATGACAATCACATAAGATCAAGTCCATCCTTTCTCCCTGAATCAGTGTCAGAAAAAATTTTTTTTTGATGATTACTACTACAGACTAACAAGAGTAAAGGGCTGTTTATTTTTTATCAAATAATAATTTTACTATTTATTTTATTTACATTACTATATTAATTTTAGAATATTGAAATTTCGCCTTAGTCTGAGTATTTCACATGGCACTCACCTCTGTCATTCTGTGTCCTCACCACCACCTTGTTCCCCGCCCTTCCTTTGCTCCCCACTTCAAGCCCCTGGACAGTCACTGTCTTGTGTCCTGTGAATTTTGTTGGGATTTGTATGATCATTTGTTTTGTTTCATTATACTCCATATATGAGTGAAATCATTCCAAATTTCTTTTTCTTTCTTACTTAACATGATCCTCTTCAGTTCCATTCAGAATGCTGTAAAAGGCACACTTCTGTCTCTTTTAGTAGCTGCATATAATCCCATGGAGTATATATACCACATTTCTTTTTCCAATCATCTGTTAATGGGCAGTTGGGTTTCCATGTCTTGGCTATTGTGAACTATGCTATGAACAAAGAGGTGTAGATATTTTTCTGATTTGAGATTCTGTATTCTCTGGGTATATGCCTACGAGTGGGATTGCTGAATCAAATGATAGATCCAACTTTTTTTTTTTTTTTTTTTGAGGACTCTCCATACTATTTTCCAAAGAGGTTGCACCAATTTACATTCCCACCAGTAGTGTAGGAGGGTTCCTTTTTCTCCACATCTCCTCCAACACCTGCCATTTCCAATCTTTTTAAGAGAGCTCATTCTCACTGGTGCGAGGTGGTATTTTATTGTGGTTTTCATTTTCATTTCTCTGATGATGGTTGATACAGAATATTTTTTCATGTTCTGTAGGCCATTGTTAGATAGGTGTCTATTCAGTTCTTCTGTCCATTTTTTGAGTGGGTTGTTTGCTTTCTTATTGGTGAGGTGTCTGAGCTCTTTATATATTTTGGAGATTAAGCTTTTATCTAATGTTTGTTGTGTGAATATCTTCTTCAGTTTGGTGGGCTGCCCTGTTGTTTTAGTGGTGTGCAGAAACTTTTTTTTTTTAAGTTTGATATAGTCCCAATTACTTTTACTTTGGTTTCTTTTGCCATAGTTGTTCCTTCCTCAAAGACTTCTTTGAGGTTGAGATCGTGGAGCAGTTTCCCCCACATTGTCTTCTAAGTATTTTATGACTTTGGGTCTTATATCCAAGGCTTTGATCCATTTTGAGTTAACTTGTGTGTGTGGAATTAATGAGTAATCTAATTTCATTGTTTTTCAGGTGTCTGTCAAGTTTTCCAAAACCATTTGTTAAACAGACTTTCCTTCTTCCATTGTATACTCTTTGTGGATTAACTGTCCATATAGGTGTGACTTTGTTTCTGGGCTCTCAATTTTATTCTACTGATCTGTGTGTCTGTTTTTGTTTTTGTTTTTGTTTTTTCCCAGTACCATATTGTTTTGATGATGATTGTTTTGCAGTAATAGTTTGAATTAAGTAAATGTGATTCCTCTGCTGTTCTGTTTGTTCTTAGGATATCTTTGGTTACTGAAGCCTTTCATGATTTCATACAAACTTCAGTATTCTTTGCTCAATTTCCTTGAAAAATGTCCCTAGAATTTTGATGGGCATTGCATTAAATCTATATATTGCTTTGGGTAGGATGGCCATTTTAACCAAGTTCATTCTTCCAATCCATGAACATGGAACATTTGTCTATCTCTCTGTAGTTTCTATTTTCTTTCTGAAACGTTCTTGAAACTTTCATACTAGAGGTCGTTCAGCTTGTTTGTTAGGTTTTTTGCAGGTATTTGATCTTTTTTGGTACTATTGTACATGGGGTTTCTTTATTAATTTTTTTCCTCTACATTGCTTGTATAAAGGAATGCTACTGATTTGTTTGTTGATTTTATACCCTGCTGCTTTGCTGTATTCATTTATTGTTTCCAGAGGTTTTGGTTTTTGTGGAGTCTTTAGGATTTTCTAGGTATAATATCATGTTATATGCAAATAATGAAAGATATATTTTTCCTTTTCCAATTTTGATTCCTTTCATTTGCTTTTCTTGCCTGCTTGCTCTGACCAAGACTTCCAGAACTATGTTGAGTAGTAGTACTGAGAGTGACAACTTTGTCTTATTCCACATCTTAGGGGAAAGGCTGTCAGTTTTTCACCAATGAGTATGATGTTGGCTATGGGTTTGTCACATATTACTTTTATTATGCTGAGGTTTGTGCCTTCTATTCCTATTTTGGCGAGGGTTTTTGTTTTTGTTTTTTTTATCGTGAATGTCAAATGTGGTGGTTTTTTTTTTTCTGCATCTACCGATATGGTCATATGATTTTTAAATTTTCCTTTCATTGATGTGCTATATTACATCGATTGATCTGCATATGTTGGAACCATCCTTGCATCCCTAGAATAAATATGTAATTTTTAAAGCACTGTTTAATTCTATTTGTCAAGATTTTATTGAGTATTTTTCATGTCTAGTCATCAGTGATATTGGTCTATAGTCTTTTGTTTGTTGGTTGGTTTGGTGCTGACTTTGTCTTTGGGGGTTAGTTCTTTGACTGTTTGGTAGGATTAGCTAGTGAAGCCATCTAAACCAAGGCTCTTGTTTTTGGAAAGTTTCAGATTACTGCTTCAATTTCTGTGCTTGTGCTTGATCTATTCAAGTTGTCCAGGTATTCTTGATTCAGTTTGGGGAGGTTATTGGATTCTAGAAATCTGTCCACTCCTTTATGAATGACAAATTTGTTGGTATATAAGTGCTCAAAATAGTCACTCGTGATTCTTTGTATTTCTACGATGTCAGCTGTAATCCGATTTCCTTCATTTCTGACTTTTGTTATTAGGGTTTTCTCTCTGTTTTTCTTTGTGAGTCTAGCTAGGGGTCTATACATTTTGTTTATTTCTCCAAAGAGTCAGGTCTTGGATTCACTGATTATTTGGATGATCTTGTTGTTTACATTTATTTTGGCTCTAATTTTTATTATTTCCTTTCTTCTGCTAATTTTTTATTTTGGTTGCTCTTCCTTTTCTAGTTCCTTCAGGTATGTGGCTAGATATTTTATTTGGGTTCTCTTTTGGTATTTGATGTACACGTGTAAGGTTAAACTTTGCTTTCCGAACTTCTTTTGCGATATCTCACATGTTTTGGTAGCTTATCTCTTATTTTTTATTTGTTTCCAGATAAGGCTTCATTTCATCTTTAATTTCATTTATGATCCAGGAGTTGTTCAGAAACATGTTGTTCAATCTTCACATCTTTCTGGCTCTTGCAGTTTTGTTCTTCTGGTTCATTTCTAGTTTCTAGAAGGGCAGTTTAATTTAAAATAATCAGTTTATTAAAGGTATAGATTAAATTATCTCTATAATTTTGTAAAATAAGCTAAAATTGAACTTGAGCTTGTCATAACAATTACCTAAGTGGTTCTGTTGGAAACACTCACTGAAGTATCATACAATTCTTACGGAGAGAGCCTATAATGATACTCTAGATGCTATAAAATGAACGAAAGTGAGAAAATATTTCTTTAAAAATACTGTAACATGATTTTAAAGAGATGTAGTCCTAAAAGGCATTGCAACATTCATTGGATGAATTAAGATTCTTTCAAAAATAATCAGATACAATTCTGGCTTAAAAGTTATATATAATGGATTCTTTCATATAGTATTTATGTCTTAACACTGAAGAAGAAACCTAAATCAAATATCATTCACTTGAATCAAATGTTCACAAAAACTCTTTTGGCATATGTTTATTACCCACATGGGTTTTTAAGTATTAATTATAGGAGTCAAAATCTATCCCATGAAAATTAAAACACTTTACAAATAAAGGGCAAAGTAAGTCAGCTCCATCTCCCACATCAGTATTGTAGTAGGGCGTGCACATACACACACACACATACACACATAAACACATATATGTGCATTTTTATATGTATACATAATATTGTGATATTATATAATACTTTCATAAGTACTAGCATGAAAATTAATGTCAGAGTATCTACAAAAAACAGAAATTTTGAAGATTAAAGATGCCTTCAGCTCCTATGTCCTCAGTTCTTGGCTCAGCGACAAAGTCAACAAGTATTTGCTTTAATATGAGCGCTATGTCTATGGTCAGATACTAAATAAAAGCCAAAAGAAGAGACTTATTTTTCACATTTCAAGCTTCATATTTAAAGGAATTTAGTTGAATGGATTCATCAAACCCATATTTGTGTTAACAATATCTCTGAATAATTAAAATGTAAGCATTTCAAACTGAATTACATTTATAAATACAAATTCTGCCTGAGCTTTTGCAAGTGCTGTGCAATTGGTACTCATTTTCGTACACCCCAGAGTTAATCCATTCTTAAATCTTATCAGCATTTCTTTCAAAATATTTTCAGACTCTGACCCTCTTCCCTCACCTCCACTAATCCAAACACCGTTGCCTCTCTCCTAGAGCAATCCAGTAACATACTGATCTCCCTGCTTTCACCTTTGTCCCCTAATCACAGCAGTGACCCTTTTAAAATGTAAGTCATGACATGCTGTACCTCTTTTCATGACCACCCACTAGCACCCCCATTTTTGCTTAAAATAAACCTAAGAAGCCCCAAGCAATTCTGCCCAGACATGAATTCAACTTCATCTCCTGCCATTTTCCTCATTGCAAACTCTCCTCAAGACTCCTTGCTTTTCTTTAAGCATCTCAGGGCCTTTGCACTCACTGCTCTCTGCCTGTGACATTCTTACTAGATATCTATATGATTCATTTCCCCTCTTCAGGGAGCTAAAATGTTATCTCCTCTAAGGAGCCTTCTCTCACCACCTTATCAAAAGCAGCACTCATTTCTTTCTCCTCCCCTTTCTCCTGATCCGGATTTTTTTCTTCATAGCACTTATCACCATTCGACATACATATGTGATGGTTTATTCATTTTATTTGTGTCTCTCCTTTCTGCATAATGTAAGTTACAGGAGAACAGGGATATGTCATTTGGTTTACTCTTTCAGAAACTCCATTCTTTCCAAAATAAAATAGCCTTCTTGCTGTTCCTGGAACATGCCAAGCTCTTACTCATCTTGGCCTTTTACTCATTTTCCTTCTGCTTGGAAAACGGTTCCCCAGACACTCACATGGCTCATCCCTCATTTCATTCATGTCTCTCTTCAAATGCTATCTCCACAAACAGGCCTTGTCCTGACCATGTGCCATCATTCTCCATTCTTTTTATTTTTCTTCACAGCACCCATCACACTTATATATTCACTATCCATTTGTTCTTTTATATACTGACCATTTTCACCCACTAGAAATTATACTCTTTTGTTTACCAGTGAATCACCAGTATTTAAAATCATTCTTCAATAAAATACGTTAGGTGTTCAATAAACATTGGTTAAATAAATGAATAAATAACTATAAGAAATACTTTGAAAACAAGTTTTTGATGCATGGACACAGGCACAATGTATATTTAAATATTTATAAATTCTCAAGGTAAATATGTATAGTGATTTATTTTACTTTGAACTGTAAAATTGATAGAATAAACTTTCATTTGCATGCAATTAAAGCCATTGAAAAGTAAACTAATAAAAAAATTTCATAACAGTAGAGAAAAATGATGCTTCTCATTAGGCTCTTTTGCTCCCAGGTTAGTCCAAAGACAGGCTGCAAAACAGATGAGTTTATCTTCATCCTCTTTCATCTCCTTTCTAAATCCTTTCTTCCTGCCTCTGCTCAGCCTGCTACCCAACTTCCCTACCACTGATGAGCTGAATCTCCTTTCACAAGTGTGTGCTGTCATGAATACCTAACAACTACCATATCCTAGTGACCAGAAAATTAGTCTTATGGGCACTTCTCACATCTAATTATTTAACTACTTTTTTGGAGGACGCTACAGGCCTATCAAAATATGAGTTTTTAAATGCAACTACTATCTTGATGGAAATATGTATTAATTCAAGCAAAATATATTGTTGCAATCAACATATATTGCACAGGATAGATAGGCCACAGCAGAGTTGTCCATAAATAAATGAACTAAGGTTTGTTTGTGGACTGCAATAAACTTCGTCAATTTATTGAGATTAAACAGTTAATGTCCTAGCCACTCTAAAATGAAAACTATCAAGAAAAATAGTAACCATGGGTACTGCTTTCTACTTCAATTTATTTCCAGATACATTATCTCTTTGATTCTCACTACCCTGTAATGGAGATGACGCAAGTGTTTTTGTTTGTTTTTGTTTTTTGCTCTTGGTAGTATAATTTTTTTATTGAAGTAATTATTCTACACATCACAATAATTTCCTATGTATACGTTCCCCATTTCCCAGACATATGTCAACACACCATGCCTTCCACCAAATTGCCAAGCGTTCTTCCCCATCATCCAATGGGCTCCACCACCATTTGCCCCAGGCAGGTATTTTGATACTCAGAGGTGAATTCACTGTGAAACTAAATATTCAAGATTGCTTATTTGCATGAGGCTTCCTGGAAGAGTCCCCAGTTATATGTTTCTGCTTTATTTTCTTTGACAATCCACATTAAACTAAACATTCCCTGATGAATGTAGATATGTTGGATGAAGAGCATGCAGGAAAAGATTTTAGGTAGAGGGAAGAGTGTACTGAGTATTAACTTCCAGAGATTTTTCTGAACTAACAGAGGGCCAGCAGTTTTAAGCTTGTATTTTACTCCCTTCCTGCCTCCCTCCCTTCTTCCTTTCTTTCTTGGAAAAGTATAGGCAGACAGGAAGGGAGAAGGCTGTACATATTGGTTGTTTGCACTAGTCTCAGGACACAAAACCTGGACCTTGGGATAATGTGGACTGTGCCCAACCCCTACTCCAGTAGGGCATGCCTAAGTTTTTATTCTAGAAAGGCATTCAGGTTGCAGTATGGAAAATAAATACATCTTAGGACCAATTCTAAATTTGATTATACATATGAAATGCCCTGAGAGTGAGTCTAGAGGTAGAGAATAGAATTGTTATACTTTACACACAATAGAAAATATTATGTTATATTTTTATTTCTTTTTCTGCTCAAAAAGGTATAGTTTCTTTCTTTTTTTTAAATGGTATTATTCTGGTGGCTCAGGTGCTAGGCTGGTGGCTGGAGTGTATCAGTGTAAAGCTCAAGGACGCTGGTTAGTGTTAGCAACCCAGGCGAGCGGGAACAACCAAAAATAAATAAATACATAAAAGTGCTTCCTCCTCCTTTTCTTCCACCTCTCACTTCCTTTCTCTTTAAAAAAGTGGGCTTCTTCTTCTTCTTCTTCTTCTTCTTCTTCTTCTTCTTCTTCTTATTATTATTATTATTATTATTATTATTATTATTATTATTATTATTATTATTATTCCAACCTATTTTAAATCTTAGCGATACAGTAGTGTAGTTTTATCATTATTTTTTTAAATTAATATTATTTATACACAAAAGAAAATGGATATCTAAGGCATGTGGAAAAATCAAAGAAACATGAATTAAAACTACAGCAAACCTCTTTTGGGCTCAACAAACTAACAAAAATGGTTATTAGTAACACTGAAAACCATAAAAGTTGAGATGAAATGAAAACACAATTTTAGTTACAGTGTCCATTTGGAGAAAAGCATAGTAGTAGGTAACAAGAGCTATACAAGTGTTATATTTGATTCAATAATCCCACTTCTGTGACTTAAAAAAAAAAGACTATTTAAAAGCTAGAGACAGTTTTTCATTTTTTTAACTATACTTTTTTTTTTTTTTTAAGAAGAATCAGGCAGGAATGAGAAAGCTTTTCATAAAACAATGTTCATGAGGGTTGTTATCTAGAACAATGGCAGTCGATGTGACTATTATAATGTTCTAAGGCAATGAGACACAAACCTCATGTTTTTCACAATATGAAACATGGAAAAGTTCTAAAACTTAGTATGCTTTTCTGGAGCTGGAATCTTCAGAGTGAAATGCCTTCTTTGGTCAGTCAAGCGTCTGTGAAGCTCTTGGGTATCTGGAAAAGATGGAATAATACAAAAATGAATCATTTTATTGCATGTGAACTTCGATTAGGGTTGACATTTAAAAGATTTATATTCTCAATGATGTTAAGAGTGTTGAAAAATGGACAGTCTTTTTGTACTTGATGGGATTGTAATTTCATATATTTGAGGAACACAGTTTGAAAATATGCACCAAATTTTTTAATGAACTTTTTTTCTCCATCAATTCCACCTCTAGAAATTTATCCTAAGGAGGTAATTCAACAAGTCATCTCATAACGCAACTCATCTAAAATGTATATACAAGAATATTCTCTATCGTATTGCTTAAATGCTACAAAAAAAGGAAGCCATCTAATTGTTCTTTAATGCAGATTAATTTATTGTTCAAACTATACTCCCCAGTCTTATAATAGTGTAGACCTTTAATGACATAAGTTGTACGCATTGTATTTCATTTAGAAAGCACCAAAGTAGTATGCATATAGAATGATTCATTTACATAACATATATACATAAATAAGTGTGTATGTGCATTTTAAGATGACTAGGGAATTGTTTAGTAAAATTTTATCAGTGCTGATCTCCGAAAGGTGAGATTTCAAAGGGTTTTCTTTCTTCTCTTAAACCTCTTCTCTAGGATTGTGACATTTTAAACAACCAGGCATTATAATTAAAGTCAGAAACATACAACACTATTCTCACTTGAAAATACTTCACTTCCCGCTCCCCCCGCCCCGCCCCCACCACTGCCACTTTAAACTATTTAATGCTTCCAATTTGGAGATGGTTCATGGAAATCCACTTAATTCCTATCGCTGTCAATTATGTATAAACTAAAACTGGTTCGCGGTAGTGGAAGTAGCATAACGTCGGCGCTCTTTTAAAAGTTATCTTCTTCCTTCTTTCATTTATATTGCAAAGACAAAACTATCCGCTTGGACTAAGTCTTGAGAAATCTGTCTTTGCTTTTCTAAGACTCGTCCCTGACCTCCTGCCCCTAGACAAACCCAGAGCCACCGTCCCGCCACGGTCGAGCCTCGAGCGCACGCCGCCAGCGCGCCGCGCGGAGTCCGCGGCGGAGCGGAGCGCGCACCCCTGTGGCAGCCCGTGGACGCCTCCATTTTCCCAGAGCGGGGGGGATTTTCTTCGAATGATAACTTATTTGTCCCCAAATGTAGCAAAAAGACGGTACTATTCGAATTCAATCAATGGCAGAAATGACGATAAGTAAACATGTGCCATAAAATAAGTGAATCTGAGGTGAAATTTTGAAGTTGGTCTCCTCCTCCTACGGCAAATAGGAACTCGCTGGGAGGAATGGTTCATTCCGCGGCGTCCAGCTCGGGTGAGCGGCGTCTCGGCTTGGATGCTCCTGGCTGATGAGTGGGGCGTTCTCTAAAACACCTGGCTGGGTGAGCTCGTCTGACCCGCTGTTTGAACACCCCCCCCCGCCCCCCAAACTTCCCACCGCTAGTAGAAACGCGGGTTCTGACTCGTCCCTCGGGGGTGCAAGTGTGGGAGCGCGCGGAGGAGGTGCCCCGAGACCCTAAATGATCGAATCTCCTTTCAACTTGACGCCGAAATCTTGTAGACGCCCGGAAAAGTGGCCGCGTGCCTGGGTAGGTGGAAAAGCACACATCTTGGATGTGCCAGAAAAGCCCGGGTTCCATGTAAAAAAAACTCTTTTCAATGACGATCACTCATTCAGTGTGTCGTGTGAATGACCCGTCATTCGCTTTGTCTGACTTCTGATGTCTAAAATAAATCAGATATCTCTGCGTGCCCGGGTCGGGGGTTCCTGGCGAGTCCGGAGAAAAAGCTGAGATTTCCACCGGGAACTAGAGGCAAGGAGGTTTGTGGGGAAACAGGCATTCTTTTCAGCCCCTCCCTGCGCACCTGCCTTGGACTCTCCGCGTCTTCTGTCGTTTACCTGTCCCTGAAGCACCACCACCACCACCCAACCCAGAGTTCTTTCGGGGAAGTGAATAAGTGCTCGTTGACACACAGAACTAGTAGACTTTCTAGAATCAGGATGGAATCCCAGGTCTTTGATTCCTTAGGCGCTTTTCCCTTAGTTACCGTGCTGCTTTCCATCAAGGATTCCAGCGGGATTTGGGGGCGCGTCCTCGTGGCAATGAGTTCAATGAATTGAACTCCCCAGCGAGTGCATTTTAGAGGGTCACTCTAGTTGGTGGTGAGGTCCAAATGAAGATGGAGACAATGAGATTCAGGCTCCTCTCCCACTCGAGTGGGGAGGGAGATTCTCTCTGGCTTTGAGCTAAAGCAGAACTGAAGATGTGATGGGTAAGGCTTTCTTTTCAACCAACTAAAGTCTTCAGAATATGAGTCGTTTTTCTCCCCCCCGCCCCGCAGCATATGATAAGCCATAACCAAGAATACTGTCATACACAGATGGCTATTTCTGTAATAACTTTGGTGTAAGTAGCTGTTTATAGCCTGGGCTTTGATTTCATGTGATGATGAATCCAGTACAGGGCTTGCACAGTTTATTTTTGCCTTTCCCATAAATTCTCTTTGACCTGGGCTCATCATTTTTACATTGTTTATTCATCAGTGCAATTAATATAAAATGATTATACCTTAGCCACAGCATATTCATGTCTTAGACTAGCCAAAGGTGTTTCTTGGTTTATCATTTCTGTAACATGGAAAGTTTTAGAGAAAAATGTGAAAAGTTAGCAGATAGCCTTTATGTTTTGGAAGAGGAATTAAAGAGGGAAAGTGGTTTTTGTTTTTTTGGGGTTTTTTTTTGTAAATTCTCAAGTGGTATCTAAGGATTTTTTTTGAACTTTTTAAATTGCAAAATATCTGTCTCATGCCTCTAAGCTAGATAGTATTTTTTTTAAAAATATGAACACTGGGTTATTTTAGGTAATTTGCCTAGTATCAGAGTTAGAACTAAAACTTGAGATAGTTCAATAATCACACACATTTATTTAGATTTTGATTATGTGCCAGGCAATGTGCTAAAACTCAAGCACTGACTCCTTTCAAACTAGCTGTAAGAGATAACCACAATTATAATTTCTAATTTATAGATGAGGTAACAGGGATTTAAACTTTATAAGAGTTAAGTGATTATCCCAAGTCCTATCAATTATTTATTTAAATCTAACCTTTTAAGGTTTTAAGGTTTGTGCTTGATATAATTATTTCGCATAAAAATGAAAATCTCTGATTTATTGCTATTTAACTTATACCACTGCAAGAAATTTTCTGTCTAGAATTAAGATCATTTTTGATCATTAATATAAGAAATATTGGATTCTTTGACCTATAATTATGAATATTATAAGTTAATTTAGCCATATGTTTTCTTCTTAAAATTTTTCATACCTTAAAGTTTTAAAGTCTTTCCTCATTTAGAAATGTAGCAGACATTTTCTTGGATTTATACTGCTTCATTTTTAACTTTATCTTTTTTTTTTTTTTTTCTTAAGGAAAGGAGAAGGCAGGAATGAAGGCTAGTAGGCAGGCAGTCAGGAAGAGGGGGGATGAAGAAGCATTTTATTTTATTTTTATTTAGTTGTTCACACTGGTTGTTCCCCCTTACCCTGGAACATGGGACTCGAACCCAGGAGTATGTAGCCTTCATTCCTTCAGAGTCGATTGACCTAAACACTATTCCAGCAGGGTGTGCCAACTCGATTTTTAAAAGTAGAATTTGTATGTGGCAATGAGACTAGATTTTTTTTCAAATGTCTGGTCAGCTTTTACAGCATCATTTATTGACTAATTTCCCATCCCACTGAATTGCTTTTCAAGATATTTACATGTGGTAGATGTTGAACACATTTTGGGTATCTGTTGAGATCTATTTTTTTATTTAACTTCTATTTGATACATATATTAAAAGGTTCACATCTTTGCAATCCTGTTAGGAACATAATACTGGGTACATGAAACAGAGTTGTTAAGAAAGATATCTAGGTTTTTGGCTTAAACAAAACTGTCTTTGCAAAACAACTTCCCACATTATTTGTTAAGTAATCCTCTCTTCCCTTTGGGTCTGACTAGAAACTAGAGTTTCTTCCAACTATCTGCAAATTCTGTGACAATTATATTGCAATTATTTTAGCTTTATGATGTGTTTTAATATATAAAGAGGCAAGTTTCCTCCACCCAAAGTCTTCTTTTTAAACATCTTTGTTTTCATCTATGTTTTCATATTAATTTTAGAATACTTTTTCAAATTCTACTCCAAAACCCGATAAATTAATTGAACAATTCTTTTCCAAATATTTTATGATTCTCAGTATAAAGTAAACATTTAAAAACATAGATTCCACATGTTTCTTATTAGTATTTATTTTCAGTATTTGGTTGTTATTGTCAGTGTGCTAAATACAATCGAATTTAGTTTATTTTAATACAGTAAAATTACTATATTGTAGAAACTTGTTGAAGTTACACTGATGCTACCTGAGATCTAAAACTTTTGGTAATTAAAGAGAACTAACTCTGCCTGGGCCTATTTTAGTCATCTTGAGATAATATAACAAAATTCCACAGACTAGATGGATTAAATAACAGATTTATTTCTCACAGTTCTGGAAGCTGGGAAGTCCAAGATCAAGATGTTAGCAGATTTGGTTCTTAGTAAGGACCCTTTTTCTGATTTGCAGATATCTGCCTTCTTCCTGTATCTACAGGTGACAAAGAAGAGACGCTCTAGTGTCTCTTCTTCTTAAAAGCACACCTATCCTATTGTGAGCATTCTACCCTCATGACCTCATCTAAACCTAACCTAAATACCTTTCAAAGGTCCTGTCTCATGGGGAGTGGGTAGATGTTACTCAGAGTATACATTCATGTCTCGTAGCAGAACTGTCTTGTGCTAAATGGTATCACATAATTTGAAGAGTTGCCAAGCTATTTTGGTAGAAATAAAATCAGAATTTCTTTAAAAATTAACAATTTTTCATTAGCATGAATTATGCTTTAAGTTTCTACAGCTGACTTTAGAGTGATGCACTTGAATTTTTTAAGTATCTGCCTTGTCAACCTGGCTCTGCTTAAAGAATTGATTTAGCTGAAAACTATGCTCTCCAAGAACCCATAGTATCTCTAGGATATTGAGGATGAATATATATTTATTGTACATTACTATTCTGAAAGTTCTAGCACTTGCCAAATTCTTGTAATAAATTTGAGTCTTCCAGCTCTGTTAATGTATATTATTTTTATTCCCTTTCCTGAAACTACAGAAACGGAATCTGGGGGTCTTTTTCAGGTGCAAACCAGGAATGCAAATTGAGATATTGCCTCTCTATATATAGTCCTTATATTTTTTATTTAAAACTCTATTGAGATAGAATCAATATACCATTCAATCCATCCATTTAAAGTGTTAATTCAGTTTTTTAGTATATTCACAAATGTGTTCAACTATTACTGTAGTCAATTTTAGAACATTTTCATCATCACACAAAGAAATCTTAGACCTTTTAACTTTCAACCCTCCCATCCATTCATCCTTCAGATCCCTAGCTTTAAGCAATTGCTTGTAAACTTTCTGTCTCCATAGATTTCTCTTTATATTTCACTTTATATTTTGAATGGAATCATATAGCATAGTCTTTTGTGACTGACAGTATAATTATCCATTCATGTTACAGCGTATAGCATTCCTTTTCATGACTTTTATTACCTTTTATGACCGATAATATACCGCTATATGTAAATATCACATTTTGTATAAACATTTGTCAGTTACAGAAGTTTAGGTTGTTTTCACCTTTGGGTAATTGTAGATACTTCTTTAAATGTTTGTGTACAAGCTTCTGTGTGGAGATTTGTTGGGTATATTCCTAGGAGTAGAATTGCGGGATCATATGGTAATTAGATGTTTAGTCACTTGAGTAATTGCCAGACCACTATTTTTCATTCCCACCTGCAGTGTGTGAGGGTTCCAGTGTTTCTTCATCTTTGCTAGTACTTGATATCTGATTTTTTATCTCCTAGCCTTCCTACTGGGTATGAAATGGTATCTCATTATAGTTTTGATTTGCATTTCTCTGGTAACAAGGATGTTGCCCACCTTTTCCTATATAGCCATTTGTATTTCTTCTTTAGATAAATGTCTATTCAGATCTTGTGCACATTTTAAAATTGAATTTTTTTATTCGAGTTATGAGCTCTTTATATATTCTAGATCAGATCTGTGATTTGCAAATATTTTTCCCAATCCGTGGGGTTTTTTTTAAAGAACTTTCTTGATAGTGTCCTTTGAAGCACAAGGTTTTACTTTTAATAAATTACCATTTTTCTTTCTCTCTTGTTTTTGTTATTGTTGCTCATGCTTTTTATGTCATATCTAATAATCCTTTGCCAAATCTAAGGTCATAAATATTTTCCCCTGTGGATTCTTCTAAGAGTTTTATATGTTTGGTACTTAGATTTAGGTCAGTTTTAGTTAATATTTGTATATATTGTGAGATAAGGGTCCAATTTCATTCTCATGCATGTGGCTCTTCACTTGTCCCAGTACCATCTGTTGAGCAGTCTTTGGTTCTTGAGCTAAGTATGGTCTTTTGTGTAACAATATTCTGATTTTTCCAAATTGACTGAAGACTAGTAATTGGCCTATAAATGTACATTTTCCTCTCCTGGCCTTGGGTCATGAACACCCAAGTCCTTGGACTTTACATGGTCTTCACTTTAGCCTGTTCAGCTGCCCGAGCCACACAGGTATGCCTGCGTATGTACTCTTTTCGGGATAAAGCTGATTAAACTATCTGGGTGCTATAAAACAATACTTTTGAATAGCTAATAGACAATAATTCTGTTGTTGTTACGATTATAAAAGTGTATGGGTCACAGACATGGATTTCCGATGTGGTTCATTATTGAAAAACATGAGTATTTCTAAAATGTTTTGCATATTGATTTCCACCCTGTTATGCTAGTTTCTGTCTTACTCCTGACAGAATCAGAATTATGATATTATCCTTGACTTAGTAATTAAAGGTATGGGGACAATGAAAAGTATGGTGACTATATAGACATCATGAGAGAGTTACTAATAGAGAAACTGGGGTTAAGAAGGAATGACTTAAGTGAAGTAGCAAGAACAGTAAAATTGAAGTGTGCATTGGAGTAGAGTGGCATCTGGAGGCTAGTCCCGACAGAAAATACTTGGAAACTTTGGAAGCTGTAAGTAAATGTTTTAAATCTAGTTTATAAGTATTGTTTAACGTTAAGGAGAATTTACTGCTTAGAAAATAAAATCTGTTTAACCTTTTCTGCTACTCTCTTAAATAGTCTCTGTTCTCCTATTCTCCCTTTTTTAATAGAATATAAGAGAGATAGTAAGTGGATAATTTCCAGGATTAGATATGATTTTTATAGGTTGTTTTAAACCCAACTATCTATTATACTTAAACGTTTTGTAAGTAAAAAGTATACTTTCCAAGTCTTGTAGGAGTAAGGTGGTTAACTACTAAAGCCATAGCAGACTTTGGTAGCTTGTTTTTTCCTTAACGGTCCTTATACGTCTTTGTTTTTTCTCATTCTGTAGACTGAATTCAACTCTCTGGTATCAACTACATGAAACTGATTTTTGTGTTTTGTTTTGTTTTAAAGGAAAGATGTAGGCTGGAATAAAGGCAAGTAGGCAGGCAGGAAGAGAGAGGAGGAGGAAGCATCTTTATTTCCAATTTTAACTCATTCACACTGGTTGTTTCCCCCTGGGCCCAGCACTGGAACCCAGGGGTATGTGGCCTGCTGCTTCAAAGGCGATTTGCCCAGGGCGTGCTGGCTTTTGGTGTTTTTATCTCCAACTTTGTCTCTGGAGTATGGACACATATATTTTCAGCTGCTTACTGATTACCTCTAACTGAGAGTCTTAATAGGAAACTCTAATTTATTCTAAACCAAATTCTTACTCTTCCTACTCATTTAATGGCACTAGAGTCTGTCTAGAGAATGAAACCTGAATTATCAGTAATACTTGAGTCCTCCTCTCCCCACCTTCTCTTGTCTTACATATTCTTGGGTTCAAAAAGTCTTCAGTTTTACTTTATCTTTAAAAACATCTACCTCCTCTCTGCCCTGCTTCCATAGTCCACCCTCATGTCTCACTGGAATGATTACATTAGCTGTCTTTAATTTTCTTAGTTTCTCACATTCCATCCTTCTTTTCTTCAGTTGCCTAACCTTTCTGTTTTAATTGAAATTATAAAGGTAATATAGTCACTCCAAGAGTTTAGATGAGAAAAAAACTAGCAGTATAAATACAAAGAGTATGAACACTCAATGGGATATAGTTCTAAATTGTAATTTCCAGGTTTGCCACATTTTCACTATTACCATTTTTTATTAAGAGGTGTTTATTTTCTAATGATAATTAGTTATTCTAAAGTAAAATTTTATATTATCTTGATTTTTTTGTTTGTTTTTGTTTTGCTTGTTAGAGATAGATGTGGAGAGATGAGTAGACAGTTGGATATATGACCCTGGTGTTCAGAATAGAGATTCAGATTGAGCTTAATAATGTAGAGTCAACAGCATATAGCATTTAATGCCATATTGGATGTAAAATTTTTTAGTGTTTATCTCTTGAATTTGGGGTACAATCCACTTTATAGCAGATCCCAGCTTCCTTACCTAATCTACATTCTAACCAATTTTCAGATTATGAAATACAAGGTACTTTTTCATGCACCTATACTTTTTTTTTTAAGGAAAATACAGGAATGAATGAAGGTGAGCAGGCAGGCAAGCAGGCAGGGAGAGGAGGCAGAAGCATTTTTATTGTTTATTTATTCATCTTAGTTGTTTCCCCCAGCCCCAGGTCTCAAATCCAGGTCCTTAAGCTTTATGTGAACTATGCAGGAGCAGCAGACTAAATGCCTGAGCACCAAGGCATGCCTCACCTATACATTTGTATATGTTCCTCACCCTCTTTAGAATAACTGGCTTCTTTCCTGTCTTGTACCTGGAAAATTATATATCCTTCAGTAATTTTCAAATTTCTCCTTTTTGTGAAACTTTTCTCAAAACATCTAGGTATATTTGATATTTTCATAGCACTTGATACAACTCAATAGTAATTTATATCACTTTTAAATGTATCTGATCTAGTCTTCCTCTGGGTTGTGAGTTATATGTGGAGAGAAGGGTTACTCATTTGTGTTCAATGTTTCCAATATATAGGTGCTGGGCACATGCCTTTTAAGTGAAGGATTTATAATTTACAGTAATAAAAATCTGCATTCATAAGTAATAGATAACTTATCCCAAAGTTTGGATATAAAAATTCAAACTTTAAGAAGAAAATTTATCTTCTGATTTTCCTAGAATAATGTTCCTAAAAATATAATTTGAGACTCATTCAAAGGTTTCACTTAACTCATCATATTGGATATAATAGGTACATCATAAAATAATATCAAACCTGTTTTCTGATCAGTTTTTTGTTTGTTTTTTTGGAGAAGGAAGGCAGGCAGGTAGGCAGGCAGGCAGGCAAAGTGAGGAGGAAGAAGCATTTTCATTTATTTACTTGCCCATTTTAGATGTACCCTCACCCCATTCTCCCCAGACCATAAACTCAGGTCCTTATGCTGTACTTGGACTGTACATCAGCATTGGCTTAAACCTGAGCCACTGTGGTGCACCATCTGGTAAGCATTTCTTATAGAGCCAGATTTCACAAATATGGTGTTTTTTACAGCAATATTTTAGGTAGAATTAAAATAAAAAAAATTTAAATGAAGTGTGAGATTAAACACTAGATCATTATCAATCCTAAATTCTAGATTAATTAGACAGTCAGTAACTTTTACAGAAAGCCTATAAGATGTACAATAAGTTCTTCAAATTAAAAATACTTCTGCATATATGAAGTATTGTCAAACACTATTATAGCTCTTCTAAATTCATAATGTAAGCTAGTTCCTGCACCAAGAAAAAGTTACACAATTTACCTGGATGTGATCATGAGAAATCAGTTGAATATACTAGAAAAGGCTAATGAGTGTAATGGTAGATTTAGGAAAAAGGCAGTACCCAAGAAAGCTACACCAGAGGTAGACAAGTCAGCAGTGTAAGAAGAAACTGATAAATTAGCAATATGACTCCTAAAGCAATTTGGGTTATGGTGCTATTTTTAAAAAAGAAAACCGTATTTCAAACATTTAAAGAGCAGTGTTAAAAACAGTACTCATGTGTGAGTATACATTCTGGACTAAAATTTTGTATTTGATTTTTTTAGGGAGAGAAATTCTTTACTCAAACTTCTTGATTTTATTCCCTTGAAGTTACTTCCTTGGTGCTTTCCCTAATTTGTCGCCATTTCCTACTCTGGAATAACACAAGGTATGAGTTATTTTCTTTCCTATTTTTGGTTTTGAGTTTGTTACAGAGACCTTAATTAGTAAAAACCAAAACAAAACAAACTTGATAAAACAAAAATTTATACTATAGATTCTGAAACAATGACTTTGATGAGTTAATTTTTTATTGTATTTTGATATGACAGCCCATTTTAGGCTTAACAATAAGGAAATGGTTCACAGTAAAGCCAGCCTGCATCATTAATGGAATTTTAAAAGGATCATTCTAGTATGTTACGATGAGTGGGCACATTAACAAAATTAAAAGTATAATTGAAAATGAAAGGGTGTTTATATAATGCTAATAGCCAATATTCATCACAACCTGTATGTGTAAATGAAGCACATAATTGGTAGTAGTAATATCAGCTGCATTACTTTTTTAACATTAAGATTTTTCTAGGACTGGTATCAGATGAATTTTACCTCTCGAGTATCATTGCTATGATTAACTGATTTGTCACCAGATGCCAATATATATCAATATATTATAATTTGCCATTACAAAAGTATTGACTTTGAGGTTTACAAGATTGTAAACCTTCTTTGTACTCATTATTTCTAAGTACCATCTCCTTGGACCCTGTGGGTTGTAGATTGAATGTCTGTGACTAGTCACATGACATTAACAAAACTAAATCAGTAAAATGTAAGCATTTGTCTATCATAATGAAGATATGCTTCATGTTCTATGGAGATAGTAAATGTCCAAGAAATATAATTTTGGAATGAATAACACATGAAGAAATATGCCTATGTCTAAAACTTGCCTGTATTCACTGTCCTACGCTTTGGACAGTTGTTTCCATAGACCTTGCAATAAGCAAGTGTCTAAATTAACATAATTTAGTTTGTTTTTAAGTAAAATTGTTTGAACCTTAACATTTTTTGATGCAGTTACTAATACTTAACTCTTAGTTTTACTTTAATTAATTGTAAATCATATCTATTCAATAGATACCCATTCTCTCGGGCATTTTGAGATTCTCAGATTTTGAATAAGCTGATATAGTTATCAGTTAGCTACGTATTCCTCCAAACATCTCTCACAAAACATACTTTTTGATATAGGGTAGTGGAAACAATTCTATCCTCCAACTCTTTTTTTTTTTTTCTATTAAGGATAATTTACATTAATTTCAGGTGTATAACAATGATTTGGTATTTGTATACATTGGGAAGGGCTCACAATAAATCCAGTTTAACATCACTAGTTACAATTTTTTTCTTATGATGCAAACTTAAGATTTACTCTTATGCATTACTCAAATATGCACTGCAGTATTAACTAGAATCACCAAACTCTGCATTACATCACCAGAGCTTACTTGTAACTGGAAGTTTGTACCTTTTGACCCCTTTTTTACCCATTTTGCTCTCCACTCCTTCCAAGTGCCAGTCTGTTCTCTTTGAGCTTGGTGTTTAGATTCCACATTTAGGTGAGATTATACTGTATTTGTCTTTCTCTATTTCACTTAATATAATGCCCTCAAGGTCCATTTGTTATTGCAAATGGCAAGATTTTTTTTTATAGCATAATATTCTCCATTTTCTATTTTAAAAATGAAATATCACCTTATTCACTGTGTATTTTGTTAGAATACATCTTGTTTCTTAGTCAAATTTCACATTATTTGTGCCAACTTAAAAAAAATTTAAATGTGCTTAGAGTCGAATTTTAAATAAAAATGAACTATTAAGCAATGGATTCACTGTTACATGTAGGTAGCAATTGATCATGACTCTCAGGTGCTGTTTTTAGTGGTTTCCATCTTAGGTTATAATACTGAGACATTTCTGTTTTTATATTTCTACTTGAATTTGCTCTACTTAATGGTTGATCATTACTTTGTTCTGATCCACATGTACAGTTTCACCATCTGTAGTAGAAAAATAAAACCAATTCTCTTCTTTGCATATTGTACTTAATTTTTAATATCAAAAGAAAAAAAATTTTTTTTTGAGGAAAGGTGCAGGTAGGAATGAAGGCAAGCAAGCAGACAGGCAGGCAGTTTAGTTGTTCGCACTGGTTGTCCCCCAAACCCAAGACTCAAACCCATGGGTATGTGGCCTGCACTCCTTCAGGGGCAACAGACCTAACCAGTATTCTACCAGGGCACACCTTAATATCAATTTTAAGAGAATTAATTTATGCCATAAATTCTTCCCTACTGTCCTTAATTTGAGCAGACATATGTTTTTTTAGTTTGTTTCCTGCAAAATAACTTGGACAGTTAAAAGTGTCATTCTATTCACATCTGATGCACTGGTAGCCTTTCTATCCTTCTACTTGGCTTCTTGTAATAAACTCAAAAGCACAGCTGCGACAACAGTCAAACTCAAAACAGGAAGTCATGTGGTCTTCCTTTGTACTCCCACCTTTCAGGACTTGGCTCCCTCTGCTGGTTAGTAATATTATTCCTTTCTTGATTCAACAGGGTTATGTATTGCCTTGGTGAAATATTTGGGAGTGAAAAACCTTTCGTTCAATAATTGAGTTAGGCTCTTATGTTTGTTATTTAGAAAATTTTGTGTAGCCAACATTTTAACCAACCTAGGTCTTAAGTATCTATGAAATACTTGAAAGGGAGCTGGTATCATATCTAACAAGAAACGGTTTATAATGCTCTTAGACTTACCAACATTACAAATGAAATCTGTACTGAAATAAGGTGAAATAATAATATGTTTAAATTTTATTTAAATGCCTTTATTTTATTAAAACATTTAAATATAACATATCCTCATTTTCTGTTTAATATTTTCCCCACTTAAACTTACCTTTTGCCTCACATTTATTATTATATATTTGCTGTATCAGGCATTTGAGATTAGAAAATGTGCTACAACAAACCAATAAAGAAAATAGTCATAGATTTAAACATACCAAATTTAGCTTCACTAGGAAAAGAATTCCTTCAAACTTCAACCATATTTGACATTTCAGCCATTTATTACCTATCCTTTATCTCAATTACCACCTTTCTGAAACCAGTATCAAATCTTCTCTAAATTTCCTATTTCATAGGCAATCAAAACTTTCTAGAATTATTCTTCTTGTTGCTTCTCCTCCTAAGTGAAGAAGTAAAAGAATACCTGAACTACAGATTGAAAACAGTCAACAATGGATTTGGGGGACTTATAGTCCAAACTATAAAATACATTTTAAAAGGTAAACCAACACATGCATACATATAACTGGAATGAGTATTTAAAAATACAAGCTTTACCATGTATGAGGTACTCTAAGATTTTGCTTTAAATACAAAATACTAATCACAATCCACTAAATTTATTTCATGACCCACAATTACATGATATAATTTTTTAACTCTGGTCTAGAGGAGCTACTTTGAAATATGCATCATAAGCACTCCTTTAATACCTACTTTAGATGTTAAAAATGCTTTTTTTAAAAGCACCTTATTTTATTCAGTTGTTATCATGGGTTGTTTCCCCCAGCCCAGGATCTTAAACCTGGGACCTTGGTTGGGATGTAGGTGGACTGCACCTAGTTTAAACTGCCAGGTCACCAGGACATGCCAGATGTTAAATTTTTAATGGATTTTATATTCTTTCAGGGAAAATTTTTAAATTAATGTTCAAGATTAGTTTTAAAATACACCTATAGTTTAATTCTCTGGTTTATATTCAGCAGATATGTAGGTTCCATTATGATTAAGCTTTCATGAAGATTTTATGATCTTAAATAATTTTATATTGAAATACTTCCGAAATGCTTTTTCTCTTTTTTTTTTCTTCTTTTGAGGGCCTTATTCCATGCAGTGCAGTTAATCTTGTAATGTAGAAAACATGTAAATGGTCACTTTGGTGAACAATAGTCATGTAGATACAAAACAGTAATCAACAATGTGGGTTAAGTCAGGAATATGTGATGGCATAGCTATAAAATCTATTAATTTAGAGTCAATACTTAGAGAAAGTTATCCAGGGGAAAACACCATTCATTTCTAACATTTTAACAAACAATGGATAAAATGTTATACAACCTCTGTAAATATTATCACAAATTTGATTAAGGTCTTTACTTTGAAATCTTGAAATAGGATCATATTTATAGACTGGTAAGTCATTTGATATTTTTGTAGTTCTCTTTCAAATTTACATCTCTAATTAAATCTTCCCCAGTTTCAGATAAAAATCATCCTAAAAGTTAATTATCATAAATATGAAATCATTTTGTTAGAGTTTTAAATAACCTATAAAACATACATGTACTTCATGTTTTACTTTTTAAATCTTTAAAAAAATCTCTTGTTCCTGTGAGAGTTCATAATAGGATAGAACTGGTAGACTTAAAATATTAAGAAAGCGATTTTCTAAAATTTTTCATTTCTATCACTTTATGGCAAATTGTATTTGAAGATACATTTTAAAACATGTTTAAATCATCTGCAATTTATCAAGCAAGAATACATATTGGAATATCCAGGAATATCCCGGGCAAATAATAGTAGTGCAACTCATACTTAAAAGCACAGCAGTACATTAGGTCAGGTTAAAGGTTTATTGGGCTACTCTACAAACTAAGAGTTGACAAATAAAGGATTTAACAATAATATGAAACCACGATAAATCAACTGATTTTAAAACGTAAGCACAAAACAATCAGTGTTGAGGAAAACATTTATTAAGAAAGTCCCCCAAAACAAAAACCAAGAAACAAGACAATGAACTAAAAAAAATTAAAATTAGATTATTATATGATCTTAACTTACTTGAATTTAGTTAAGAAAAACACTAATTTATTTAATAAATTTTCTGATATGCATTAAAACAATTTGTATGATATGAAAAATATCGGTATAAACTATAAGTTAAAACCCTCAAAGGCAGAGACCTTGTCTATTTTCATTCTGTAATGTAGAGGAGCCTGTCAGTAAACTAATTAGCACCTAGTAAGTTCTTAAAAATAAATGAGGGAAAAAACTAAAAACAAAATAGCTAATATTTTAAATTAAATGCTTCAATAATGCCAAGACTTTTGTTACCAGGACATGTAAATTATTAGTTTAACAGCATAATTTTAAGGAGTATCTAAGATAACTGTGCTTTCTTAAGCAAATTGAAATTAGTATTTTGAAAATGAGTGAAAAACGATTTTGAACCATATGATACTACTTAAAGCTTAAACAATGTCTAATTAATTGGATTAGTGGTTATAAAAACTTACCAAAACTGTCTTTTTTGTTCAAAATTTCATACATGAGATATGATTATTTGGAATAACATAGCCAAAGGCTTACTGCAGCTTCTATTTTACTGGTAAACTTATTTTAACTTAAAAGGCCTTTTTCCAGTCAGCAGGAAATAAAAATTCTCAATTTATTTCATAGTTCTCAAAAATCATTGTTAATTAATTTATTTTATATCTGGTATAGGTAAAAGTAACTAAACAGCAAGCTAAAAGATGAATTAAAATATATTAAGTCAGACCTAGCTTTCACTGAACCTTTTCTTCAGAAGGAAACTAAAAATAAATCTCACTAGCATTTGCTTTGCTTGACAACATAATTGAGTAGTAACTAAAGTAGCCATATGTGGTCCTTTATATACTCAGAAGCAAGGATCCTTCAGAACCTGTCATATTTTGTGCCCAGGAAATACTTGAATGAACTTTAATAGTAGTGCTGAATTTGGGCTAAGCCAACTAAATTCTTACAAATTTCGTGAAAATTTCTTGCATTTTGCAAGACAGCAGGCTAGGATGAAAAAGCAGTTTGATATTTGGAAGACAGCAAAACGAAGTCTAGTGTGCGTAGGATCCTGTGATCTATTAATCAATTGTCCCATAACAAACCCATTTACAGAAACCTAAAAAGAAATTATCATTAGTTTGTGGCTTCTGTTATGGAGGACTTTCAAATGTCTAGAGGTAGTGCTGTTTTCTACCACTCTAATAAACTTGCATTTTTACCTAGTTTTTGTTTTGTTTTGTTTTCAGTCTTTCATAAAGTTTTCTGTAGCATATAAGTATATATTAAAGAACAGTGCTCAGAAATAGGGGGTGGGTGGATGTCAGAGCCCTTATAATCGTCATTCACTCATTAACCAAATATAAAACATATACGTAAAGAGACAGATTAAGATTGAACACCTTTCTGCTGTATGTCAGGCATTACTCCAGGCGCCGGACAAAGCAGAAGGGGAGGAAAACAAACCCTCTTGCCCTCCAGGCGCTTAAATTTCAGAGGGGAAAGCAGGTAACTAGATAAACATTTAAGAAATGCAGAATGCCTGAAGGATGACATGGAAAAGAGGGACAGCTAAATGAGCGTCCAACGGAAGCCCCGAAGTGACATTTGACCAAAATCCTGAAGGTTAGCTAGTGGATATTTCTGGAAAGAGCCTGGTAGAGGTAATAGCAAGGGCAGAGGTCCTGCTTGTAAAGATGCCAGGGCAGTTTCCCTCCACCCCATCGCACACGGCCTTGAGGCCGCGGTCAAGGTTTCCGCTTTTACTTTCAGCTAAATGCAAAGCCAGTGCACCCTCTACGGAGTAAAGGAGTAAACAAGGTTTGGTCCCGCCAGTGATTTTTCAGGCAAAAGAAATAAACTCAAGGGAAAAGTTACCATTTCGCTTTAGCGTACTGGTATATAAAGAAATATATAAACAATACAACTGACATAATTTAACTAAAATCATTACAGTCGAACACTCATCTCGTCCCGCTGGAGTAAAATTCGGTTACTGACTGCATTTTTTTAACCTGAAGAACAGCCCTTTTAATGTACACAAGTAAACGTGAGAGAGAACCGAACGAGTTATCTCGCGTGTTAGAATAAGAAGCTGCAAGAGCATGGTACTGTGCACAGTCACCGGTGTACGTCAGCCTTGTCCAGTACTTCGCTGTTTGAAACCTGCTGGTCCCAGGCCCAGCCTGCGCCCAGTCGGTCAGCGGCCGGGTCCGGCGGGCGGCGCTCCCGGCGCGCGGCTCCACCCACCCCTAGGGCGGCGCGCGCTTAGGGCCGCCGCGGGCCGGCCACTCGCTCCAACAGCGTCGCCTACAGGCCTGCCTCTCGTCAGTTAGGGAAGACCCCGAATCCCCGCCAACAAAAAAGGCCAGCGAAGATCACATAATTCCAGAAATAAAGGCATCATAAATACGATTCCAATCCAATCCAGCTGGGAATCTTCTTCCCCTCCACCGCTTGCGTTCTTACTCCGCAGAGAAGAACCGGGCGTCAAGTCCGGCCTCTCAAGGAGATAGGGTGCTCGATACGATACATCCATCCACCCGGCTGCGGGGCACGGTTCGCGAGGCACGGTCGCTGTCCAGTCGCAGGCGTCCTCGACACGGCTGCCCCCGAGTTGGGCTCCCTACAGCCTAAGACGACGAGCAGGGGCAGCGCGCGCGGCCCGTGAGCGGGCCTGGGCCTGCGCGCGCCCCGAGCACAGACCACCAGCGACTCGGGCCCTGCGTCTGTGGGCCTCCAGGAAAATCAAGACCCGGGGTCCGGCCCGCCCGCGCCGGCGGAGAACGCAGCGCCGCAGGATCGAAGATAAAAGGCAACATCCAGAGCCGTGCGGAGAAAGGCGCCGAACGCGCCGCCGCCTCGCTGTCAGCCCCGGCTCGGCCGGACCCCGGGCGCGGTGCGGCGCGGCGCTGAGCTTGTGCGGTGCGGAGAGGAGCGGCGGGGAACGGAGCGGCGCGGCGGAGGACGCGAGCCCGAGTGGCGGCGGCGGTGGCGGCGGCGGTGGCGGCGGAAGTGGAGTGGGGAAGAGGGGGTGGTTGTTAGTGTTTGGCGCCGGCGGAGGGAGTCATTCCTGCAGCTGCACTTCCGGTCGGCATTTTGTTCTGAGAGGGAGAGACGGAACGAGAGAGAGACACACACAGGGCTCCTTCCCCCCGCCCTCCCCCCCCTCCCTCCGTCGGTACCGACTCACCCGACACCACCAAGCCGCAGGGAGGGACGCCCCCGCCGACTGGAGGATTGGTTCCCGGGCCGCGGCGATGCCCCCCCGGTAGCTCGGGCCCCCGGTCGGGTGTTTGTGAGTGTTTCTATGTGGGAGAAGGAGGAGGAGGAGGAAGAAGCAGCGATTTGTCTTCGCGGCTGGTCTCCCCCCGGCTCTACATGTTCCCCGCACTGAGGAGACGGAAGAGGAGCCGTAGCCACCCCCCCTCCCGGCCCGGATTATAGTCTCTCGCCACAGCGGCCTCGGCCTCCCCTTTGGATTCAGACGTCGATTCGCCCAGGTAAATTCTTGCTCTTTATTTCGGCGGCGGCGGCGGCGGCGGCGGCGGCGCCAGCGCCAGGTCCTCAGCGTCTCTGCTCCTCGCTCCCCTCCCCGCCGTTTCCTTAGCGGCCCCAGGTCTCCTCCACGGGCGAGTCTAGAGTTCGCTCCTCTCTGGTGGCAGCCGCCCCGGGTGGCGGTGGTTTTGTACCCTCTCCCGGCCGGCTCCGGTGGCGGGGACTGGGCTCCTGCCGGGCGGCCGGGGAGGCGTAGGCCCGGCGGAGAGTGCAGGCCGCGGGCCAGCGGAATCTACTTGAGCTCGGGGATTAGGAGAGCTCGGCGCTGAGCGGAGCTGCTGCTGGTCGGTGACAGGCCTCGCCCGGGAGCAGAGCCGTAGCCAGTGAGGAGGCGGAAACAATACAACTAACAGCAAATGTGCCCCGATGGTCCCCATATTTACAACTTTCCTGGTCCCGGAGTGGGGAACGTCCCAGTGAAACAAACAACCCCCCTTCTTCCCCCTGTGACCCCATGAAGGGAGGAAGTAGTTTCAGTTAGTGAGACAAATGTAAATACTCAGACCCGGATCCAGCGGTAATGCTTTCCCGGTGTAAAACTTGTTTGGACGTTGGAAAGTTAATAAAGACTCTTGTTCCTTTCTTTTTTTTCTTTCTTTTTTTTTTGTAGAGAACTAAGTCGCCCGCTTCAATATTTAATATAGAAAACCATAGCATGGTAGACGCTGCATATGCGCACCTCCCCCAGCTTTTATGTTGTTGTTTGACAGTGTGTGTTGCACATGGACTTTTTAATTCAAAGACGAGTGTAAAGTACTTGACAGGTTTACCCTGTCGCTTTAGATTTGCAAGCGTTATATAAGGACACTTCTAAACGACTGTACGTAAAACAGGTACTTCCTGATCTAAACATGTAGAAGCATAAAAAGAATTTCAAATGTTCTGAGAATTGTGCCAAGATACAGGTAAAACCAATTTTCCTCAAAAGGATAGAAATTAAGTCATGCTTGTAATCCCTGGGAGGTTAAACAAAATGTGGAAGGTGCCATCCTTTCTTATCAGGGCAGATCTTTTTGAGGTCCCAGGATTGTCATTGGCTGTTTGTGCCCATGATGTTTGACTGTGTAATGAGAGAGGTGTCATTTTAATAGGTCAAATGTATCTGTAAATGTTGGAGAAAAAAAATATCGGTTCTATCTTAACAAATTCTAGTTCACGAGTAAGTTAAATGTTGCAGCTTGTTTATGGAGGCGTTGATAACGTAGGTTGGGATTAGGAAAAACAACCAATTTTAGAGACTTCAGTCATACAACTTGTATAGAAAATTAATAAATGTGCCTAGTTTAGATTGTTTTGATACTTTGTCTCATATTCACTGAAGGAAAACTTTCATTGGATAAAGTGAAGCAACACTACTCAACCAAGTCCCTTGTTTTACTAGTGGGTGATACATTGATTCTAATTTTTTTGTGTCCCATTAAATTACTATTGTCATTGTAAAATAAGTAACTTTTCTGAAGGTTATTTTTGAGTTTAACACTCTTTAAAATAAATGGTTCCATATTTCCTGCAAACGTATGGATACATGTTTAAAAGAATGAAGTTAATATAGCTGTCACGTACTAGGCATGTTTTTAATGCTATAAATCCGTGTAGTAGTCAGTAGCGTGTCCGTGATTTGTATTGGTC
>RJWH01000564.1:399828-548935 GCA_004363575.1 Solenodon paradoxus
GGAAGGAAAATATCACATCTTAAAGCTGATGGTTGGGGTGGGCGTGCTTGGAGACGACTTCAATATAAAAATTTTAAAAGCCCGTATATGTTCCTTTGATTATCTTTACAACTTTTATTTAAATAAAATGCAGACATTTGTATATGGATGAACATTTCTGCCGAGGGTGATGGAAAAAGAGTCCTGCTTGCTTAGTTTTCAACAACAGAAGCAACTTTTAATTATTATGTAGAAAAGGATCTTTCTTACACAAATGTTTGAATCAGTGTATTAGAAACCTGTTTATGTGATTGATTTTTTTTTTTTTCTTCTTGTGACTTTGGAGTTAAAGTGAATTAGTTCTTAGTAGATCTCATTTCCTCAATTCTACCTGTTTAGTAATCTGAAAGTAATAGAGGTTGTATGATAATTTGTAAGATATAAATATTTCTTCAGGAAAGATTGAAAATGTTTCTTGTTTGGTTCAAATCAACCTAAATAAGTTGTTTTTAAAGGAGAATGTAAAAACTCAAATAAAAGCTAAACTTGAACTTGAATTTTTGATAACTTAGTTGAAGGGAGTAACTTGTTTTTCCCTAGAGATTATAGTCTGCTCTAGCTCTTATTTTGGTTGGGATAGTCACTTGTATTTCCTTTCTTTCCCCCCCCCCTTTCTTTTTTTCTTAATTAGTGAAGGGAGACAGTCATAAGTTTCCAGTAATCTGAGAATGCTGAATGTATTATTTAGAGAAATAGTTCCTAATAATACCTGGAGGAAATTTCAATAGTATGGTTTGTTTCTTTTGAGTCTTCATAGTTACCAATAACCTAAAATAGTTATCCAAAAAGGAAACAATTTTAAAGTAGATAATTAAAATCTAGTAAATCAAAGTACAATAGTAAATAATTATTTTTAGTATTTTGAGAGTATATAGGATGCTTCATTTTGAAAGCCATTCAACAATTTGTTTGTTAAAGTGATTTGAAAGCATAACAGTCCACCTTTAAGAGAAAAAAAGTCATATTTGAAGGAAAGACTGAAATTCTTTGGAGAAGAAAAGTGAGTTTTCATTATAGTAATAAACCTAGTTTTGATTTTCTGCTTAGTGATCATTATTACATTTCAGAAATACTATTATTAAAGCTATAGCTATTTAGACATAAAGTTTTCTTTATTTGGAACTGTACTAGGCAATTGAGAAACATTGATTTTTCTAAGGCTTCCTAAACTAATGTTTAATTTTTTGGTACCAATTCATCAAACTGCTGTAGAAACATTTGAATCCACCTGTATTATATTTTGACCTAACCCATGTATGTTTACTCTCAAGGTAAGATCTAAAAATTAATATTACAAGAGTAAATAAAAACTAAAGAGTTTGGGTTGTATATAATTTTACTTAACATTCCCCAGCCTGTTGCTTGTTAGTAAAAGCATTATTTGCAGGTAATTCTGACATAAACTAATAGAAGATTTTAGTTTTATAAGAAATGATTGGGAAGACTGCTAAATAAAAATTGTTTTGGGGGGAAGTTAATTTCAATTCTGTTTATCACATTTACTTGCCATAAAACTAAAGGAAATCACTAAGTAGGAACTTTATATAGATATCTGGTAATTAATTGTTTAGTTGAAAATGCTTATTTTTTTAATATCCTGAGCTACTATGTCAGCTTTGGTGGTAATTTATGGTCTTACATAGCCTTGAAAAATTAATTTAAAATACACTTTTTAAGAAAAGTTTTCCCTATTTTCAACAGTTGCCATTATTATTATTCATTGTATTTTTAAATTGGTCTTTTTCAAGTTGACCCAAGTTCATTTATATATATTCTCATTTCCCTGTGAGATAAATGACCATGATTTCAGATTTTTGATAAAAATTTGACATGTGATTCATGTAGTAAGTCAATGGAAAAAGAAGGGATTTCCTGACACTTATCAGTTGTTTTTTTTAGGTTATGTTGCTTTAAGGAATGTCTGCTCTCTGGTCATGAAGCAAAGTATTGCTCAGTGCTGGCACTGATAACCATTTGTGACTTTGATTATCTGAGTCCAAGGTGCTTTTTCATCTTCTCTTAGAGAGATATGATACTTGTCTCTTGATTGTATTTGTCTGGTGTGAAAATAGTACTTTTAAAGTAGAAATCCTGACCTTGGGTGTATATGTTGAGTGAGTAATTAGATTTATTTACATATGTCCCTCCTAAGAAAATGAGTGAATTAACTATATGTATAGTAAACAAAACAGTACTTAGAAGTTTAGTTTTTTATGCTTTTTTTTTTTTAAATTACTAAAGTAGAATTTTAATAGTTAATTTTATATTAGTTTGAAAAACAGTTTCTCTTAAGGTCATTATTCTTATGTTAAGTAAGGGATATTTTAGAATTTTTTTCAGAATTTTTTTCCCCTAGTAGTTAAGTAATAAGTGTTTTTAGATATTTGTCTTGTATATTGTTTTGTTTTGAACTCTGAAGTCAAGTTTAATGAATGGGATTTTGTTAGATTACATTATGTTTTAAGGCACGTTCTTTAGGAGAGATTATTTCTTGATACAGTGCTGCAGTTAATGAAATACTTTGAGAACTTATTTGCCAGGAATTGTAAGTGTGTATGTGTGCCCATCTCATTTAATTCTTGATAACATGCTTGTGAAATTAAAAAATTATTATCCACAGTATACAGATGAAGAAACGGAAGCTAGAGAGGTTAGGAAATTGCCTTTGTCTTAAAATTAGTAAATGATCGATCTGATTTGTGTTATTTCCTTATTTTTAAGGAAAGGTGCACGCAGGCAAGAGAGGAGGAAGCAGCATTTATTTAATTGTTCATCTTGGTTGTCTTGTCTCAGCACATGCACACGCACATGCACACGCACACAACACTCCTACCACTTCTCGAACTGGGTCTCTGGGATATATGTGAATTGCGTTCACTGACCTTATCTGCTAGGCCACCAGGGCACACCTGTATTATTTCTTAAGAATTTAGGATTCCAAATTTCTAGTTTTGGTAAAATCATACTATCCTTTGGTTGGTCAGTTGATTCAATTTTTAAAAGTCAAGTAATCGAGTAAATTGTGTACTTTAGGCAAACAACTAAAAAACAATTGATCTATATGTGTATTATTTTAAAAATCAGTCTTTTACTATATTATAAATGTACACTTGTTAATAAGCTTTATGAGATTTTTATTTTTAAGTTTTTTAGATTTGAGTTGAAATTGTTTGCAAAGCATCTGTTTTTAGAAAGGAAAAATTCAGCTTTAGAGAATGAGTTCATTCATAGACATGTATATGACCAATTGTAATATTGTAGATGAATCTACAGATTAGTATGACTGATTTTTTTTTTTTTAATTCTAGTGTTTATATAGCCAAACTCATCAGCTTGGCTAAAATTTGCACTTAAGCTGTTGCCGTTAGAAATAACCTTATGGGTATTCCTTTAGTGTATAATCTTTGAGATGCTCTTTTTCTTATCCTTAATGACAAAATATTTATCTTTGGGGTTAGAGTTTTAGTAAAAAGCAATTTAGAACTTTGTGTCAAGCACTGTATTAAGTGCTTTACATTTGTAATATGTAATATTACTGAGTGATTTCCATGTACCAGAAACTGTCCCAGGGACTTTTGTATGAATTTTCTCAATTTCTCAAGTTGTAGTATTAGTTTGGTTGTATTGATTATGCTAAAATGCTTGAGAAAACTGAATTATAGAATAATTAAGTTACTAGCTCAAAGTCACCCAATTGATAAGTGGAAGAAAGTGGAGAAAGAACTCCAACTTTTATGCTTTACCCGTCAACCTGAGCTGCTGCACTCTGTATGTGATTTGGTAGATTCCCAGATGCCTAGTGAGGTTAGTGATAGTGTTCTCTCACTTTACAGACTCATCATGTTTAAGAAACTTGTCCAGAGTGGCAAATCTAGCAACTGTTATAGTATTCCAACTCAAATATGTCAAATTCTTTCCATTCTATCACCCTGCCTCTTCAACATTTATAATACATTTTTGATAAAAATGTTAAGTAGTGAGGCTCTTTTTCTTGTGTTACATAGAAAGAGATCCTAAAAATGATTCAAAAAGAGGGATTTTTAAATGTTTGGCCTGTCCAGCTGATTTATTATTTAATTGCTCCCTCTTAAAAATATTTTGTTATTTGACAGCATGTATTTAAATAAAAATACTGATTTTAAATATATACATTATGTATCTGTTAAATAGCTTTAGAAAATATGAAAAAAACCACTATATTTTCGTTACTATGATTATTTTTTTATAAACATGTTAAATGTTTATAAAAATATTCTGAAAAATTCATTAAACTTTAAACACAATTTATGTAGATAAATTGCTTTGTTATCTTGCATATATGCAATATTATTTAACATGAATATACCGCACCCTTTTAAGTTTTTTTAATATATTTGCCATTTGGTAGAAAAAAAATTTTAACAGGCAGAAAATATGGAATTAGCAACATTAATTCATTTAAACAATTTTTTTGTACTTTTACCTCTCCTGAGAAATTCAGAAGCTGTGACATAATTTTGAAATACTGAATTCCTTTTTGCTGGAGTTAACATATTTGAACTACTTGTATTTCTTAATACTTTAGTTTTGTGTTGATGAAATCCATGCTTGTTTTTATGAGTACTGTTTTTTAAAAAATATTTAATTCTACATAACTTCAAAACTAGTAGTACTTGAAACACTAATGAATTATTAAAACTCAAGCTGTAGTTTACTCTAAAAATATTAATCTTTATGATTGTATTTTTCATTTTTTATATAAAAGTCAAATATCTTTGAAATTAATCTTATGAAGTAAAGACATCACTGAGTTTTCGCAACACTGCAACTTGGTAAACTCTTTCAGGATTTAAAAAACTACTTAGTTATCTTTATATGCTAGGATTGTAGATTGTCAGTTTCTACCTAAAAAATTTGGTCATCTGAGTGTAGACTATATATGTAGTTTTGTTTTTTCTTAGTAATGACCTAGTTGAAATTTTACATGGGTGTACATTGGGCATAACATCCCCCCACGCCGTTTTTGTTTTTGTTTTTGTTTTACTAATACTATTCTTAAAAAATTAATGCTCATGAAATGTCTGTTTCAAGGTTCTGCCTATGTCTCAGAAAACTCTGAGGTTATAAATTGAAATTATGATGGCCTAAAAACTACTGTTACCATTTTCCCCCATTGAGAAAAGGAACCAGTGTTTATGCTTCTTGTTATCCTGAAACATATCTATCGCATATGCTTTTTATTTAACTGTATGAATCTTTTACTTTTTCTTTCCCTTTTCTTATTTTTTTCCTTTTTCTTTCAACATCCATTCAATCTTTACTTTTCTCTAAACAAGATTTTATGTAGCCTGGTGTATATGGGTGATAGTTAATGTGGTCTTGTAATATATTTCTTTCTTTGATGAAACCTGGAGTAGTTTGAAATGCCTGACATTCTAAGATCTTCAGAATATTTCGGATGAAAAATCGTTAAATTAACTCTGGAAATAAATATTTTTGGTAACATTCCAACTTTTTTCCATAGACATGCATTACTTCTTGGAATGTCAGCTCAAGAACCAGATGTTGTTTTTAAGGAGAAAGCATGACCTTTTCTTGTTTATTTATTTATTTTGTATTTTTTATCCCAGCCCAGAACTCAAACCTGGGTCCTTGGACTTCACAAGGTCTGCATGCTAGCGTCTTAAGTGACTTGAGCCACAAGGGCGTGCCCTAGCATGGCCTTTTTTTGTTAAAGTTTCCATGGTCCATTCCATTTCATAGCATTTTTCAGGTTATTACTTTTGTCTTAGAAACAATATTTCATGCCTGTGTCTGTCAGCCACTAAACCATCAAATTCTGCGAGAGCAAGGAGACTATTATTTTTATCTTTATGTCTGTAACACCATTAACAGTGCATGTCTGGAATTATTAAGTACGCAGTAGATTTTCGTTGAACCCATTAATTAGAATTGAGCTGTGTGATTTTTTTTTAAGATTTATTTCTAAATCTAAGATTAGTGAGTGCCAATATATTTATGTTAATTTTAAAATGTAACTTAAGTTCTTGAAACTTTTTGCTTTTTGGGGTAAGAACTTTTTGTTTTGTTTTTTTTTTGTTTTTTTACATACATCCATAGCAACAGTTATACACACACACACACACACACACACTTATGTATAAAGATTTCAAAGAAAAATTGAAGAGAGTTCCTTTTCAGCTGTTTGTGAAGATTTTAAAGTACAGGAATTTTTTTTTTTTTTTTTTTTTAATCCCTTGGGCAATAGAATTGATAGACTGGGAGTTATTGCAAGAGGAAAGGTATGTGAATGCTTTCTTGTTTTAAACTTGAGATTGATTTTAGTTTGAATTTTCTTTGCAAATTTAAGTATGATATATATATAATAACAATGGAGATACATTCACTCCATTAAGAACTACATTACAACACATTAAAAATGCTGTTCAACTAAAAAGAGTAATATGATAGAATAATCTTTAACTTAAGGCTTATTGAAATCTATTTTAGACAGCAAAATTCACTCTTCTAGGTATACAATTTAATAAATTTTGACAAACATATAGTCTTGCAGCCACTACCACAATTAAGACATAAAATATTTTTGCCACCCCAAGAAGTTCCCAGATGTCCTTTTGTAATGTTTCCTACCCCTACTTCATTCCCTAACAATAAGATCTAAGATAATTTCTAGTCCTATAGTTTTGTCTTTTCTAGAATGTTTTATAAATAGAACCAGACAGTATATAGGCTTCTGGGTTGTTGTTGTTTTTTTTGTTTTGTTTTTTTTGCTTTTGAGAATTCATATTGTTGCTTGTATTAGTAATATATTAGCAACTGAATTTTGAAATGAATTTAATATAATTTTTAATTTTAGTACTATGTCAGAAAATACTTTGAACAGCTTTAGATATCTCAGATCTTGCAACTGCTTTATTGTTGGGCATAATTTTACTTGCTCATTTTGCTGCTCACCTCCAAAACTCTTATAATTGACATTATTATTAAGAGGCATTTATTTATATTAGTTAGTATTATTCTGGTAGTGCTCTACCAAACAGGTAAAATAGATATTGCTCCCTTTTTTCATAATTAAAATAGGTAATGTCTTTTTTTTTTTTTTTTTTTTTAATAGGAAAGGTATAAGTGGGAATGAAAGCAAGTGGGCAGGCTGGCAGGAAGAAACCCTTTATTTTATTCAGTTTTTCATCTTGGTATTTTTCCCTGGCCCTATAGCCTTGAACCAGGGACCTTGGGATGTATGTGGATTATGCCTGGTGAACTAAACCCCTCCAGGATGTGACATAGATACAGAAACCTGAGCAAGAAATGAAGAATGGTACATTAGTAACTCACCAGAAATTGAGCTTACATTTTGCTTTAAGCGTGTGGTTTGCTGTTTATACTAAAGACAGAGCATAGGCTATAGTGAAGAATACACATTGCCTCTCTTCTAGTGCTTAAAGTTAGAGAAGCAGTGCTATTACTGAAAATTGGTGCAAATAATGAAAAAAGGACTATTTTCTCATCATTTTATTTGATCGCTTTTTTTTTGTTTTTCCCCACTCCTTTTTTTAAATACCTTTCTCCCTTGGGTTCAGGGATAATCAGTCTCGTTTCCATATGTATTTCTCCTCTCGTTTGTAGACTTCTTTCTCCCTTTCTTCCTTCCCTTCTCTCCTCTCTCTCTCCCCCTCTCTCCAATCTCTTCTCTTTCCCTCTCCCCGCCACCCCCACCCCAGTTCTTCATCTTCTACCGAACCCTTAAATGTTAGTATTCTCAAGGTGGTTCTTCAACATTGTTTCTGTTCTATCTTCCTATTGATCTCATCTACTCATATGACTTCTTAGATGCTTGCTACCTTTATGCTGATGACTCACAAATCTGTCTCCAGAATATATTTCTCTCCTGAGACAGAGCTGTCTACCAGGCATCTCTTGCAGTTCCACAAATACCAGAAATTCAGCATATATACACCTGAACTCAGCTCTAGTCATTTTCTACTCTTACCCCTCTCCCACAAACAAAAAATAAAACTATTCTTACAGCTATGTGAAGTAAGTTAATGTTTTCCAACATCAATTCAGTTGTCTAAACTGGAATCTTGGTGATGCTGCTTTTTCCTTCTTTACTGTACCTCTAGTTCAGCTGTTCTACCATTTCTAACATTCTTGACACCTCCCTGAATATCACTAGAATCCATCCCATCTCTTCTGTGAGTGGGTATATACATACTGCTTATCAGATAGAGTAACTTCTTGCTTTTTAAGAAAGATTTAGAGATATTTGTAAGAGAAAGGAAAGAGTATTTGCTCATATGCTTGGACTCTGGTATTTAAAATTAAGGTATAATCTTCAGTAACTTTCATGCTTTATAGCCTAAATGCAACTGTCTTCGGTACACTTCCATTATATCTAAAATCTAGGGCTTTTGACTTACAGCCCAATATAGCAACTAGAATAGCTTGAACTCAGCCTTTATCTTTCCTTACCTTAATTTTAGAGTACTACATTTCATGAATGTATACATTCATTTCAATGCCATGTGTTTATATATTTGGGAGCAGAGTCTGAGTTGAGAAAATGGGGATATAGGAGGAAAGATAAAGGAAAACTTTTGAATTGGTTTTTCTGTGCTCTGGAAACACATTCCTTAAATAACACATTCACTTTTACTGCAAATAACAGAAAACTAAAGAAAATGCAATGGGATATGATACCATTTTAGTTGTTAGGCATGCAAACCTTTTTAATGGCAAAAGTCAGATATATTATAAGTATATTACTTGTCTGTGACCTTGGAATCTTTTGCTCACAGTTTTGAGTAATTTTACAGTGGTTCTTCCTTAGAAGGAAAAGTCATCCCTTCATTCTCTAATTTGAAAAAAGGGTCTGGAGTTATCCATTTAAACGAGAATTTTTTTGTGAATGATACCTTAAAATGTGATGCTTTCTTGGAAAACAGACATTTTCTTCACTACTTCTAGAGTTTATAACTAAAGAAATAATAGATGCTGTATTTTGCTCTAGTGCTAAAGTATTTTTGATAAAATGGGGCAATTTTCAGAGGCTGAAGGGAGACCCCTAACTGATTATTGCATCTCTATAGCAGCTTGTACCAAGTAAGCATTCAACGATCGTTAAATAAATAAATTTGAATTATGTTTCAGTTATGGGGCCTAGGATTAATTGGAGTGACAAAGATGGGTAAGGTTTGCTAAATATTGAGCAAGTTTAATCAGGGAAAGAAAACACAAGCCCAGAAAGGGTAGGCCAGTTTTTAAAGCAAAGAATTGGTGTAATTTTGTTAATTACTTCTATTTGGACAATTAGTTTGCTTAGCTAGATTAAGAGAAAGATCTATATTCAAAAATGTTTTTAATTCTCTCTGCTCTTTTATTCCCATACCAGTTTTGTTTCTGATTTCAGGTATTACTTCTGAACTTCCATTCTTATTGCTAAGGGATAAATTAATATGCTGAGAGTTAATACAGCCTAAATAATCTGTATATGCATTTTAGGACTAATTGGGAGGTAGGGGTGGGAAAGGGAAGAAGGAATTATAGTTCTACAATCTTTTCCAGTTATTCATGGTTTTTTGTGTATGTCAAAGTGCCATTGCATGCCCTTGGTGTTCAGATGACGGGGCCTAAAAACTAGAATTAAAAATGACTTAAAATTTATGGCAATTTTGTGACTGTCCTAAGATTAAGTTCAGTATCTGAATCGCTAATATTCTGCACTTTTGAGCTGTGTTGCTACCTGTACTAATTATCATATGGTTTTAGTGACTCTGAGATTTTCAACTAGAAGATAGCCACTCAAATTTTAGTGTCCGTAATAGAAATTTCATAGTTTACCAACTCTCCACACCTTTAGTTTTTGGGGAACCAAATCTTAAAGTTTTCTGGTATGTTAAATAAAGCTAAATTGTGGAATTCAAAACTTTAAAAATTTCAAGAACCTCAAAGTTAAAGATTTCTCTTTTTTTTCAATTATAGAAGTGGTAGGCAGGCAGGGACTCCATGCTATGTGGAAAATAGGGGAAATATCTGTAATCTCTATTTTTCATACTAGGTTTTTAATAAAAATATATGTATGAATGTAATTATGGTTAAATACATATTTATGGCATAGATACACACACACACAGATTCCTGTTGTCTTAACGTTATTTTTGTCTTAAAGATTTTTCCTAATTTCCCATATAGTACTCATAATATTTAAAATGTTGCTCCATATTTTGTCAGTTGAATGCCATTTTCCTAGATATTCTAGTGATGGACATTTAATTTGCTTTCACATTTTTCTGTATAAAATGAGGCGATAGAATATTTTTATATACAGCATTTTTCCCATTTGAGGACTATACTTGTAGTAGAATCTCAAAGTTGGGCCAAAAGTTTATAAACACTTTTGTGGCTCTTATATATTTCCCAATGTAGTTTTTCCCTTGCATAAACTTCACATTCACTTATGTTTTAATTCTGTAAATGCTTTTTTTTTCCATATAGATGCACATTTCCTATTAAAATTTTTCTTAGGTTATTTAATGCTCCTTTCCCCTACTACTGTTGTTGTAATCTGTTTTCAATATGGTTTTGAATTTCTTGGTGATTAAAAACTATGTGCTCTTCAAACTGCATATATCATTTGTATATTATATACTGAAATTAACATAGAAATCTAAACTACTAGTCAGGTGACATTTAGGTCAATCATTAAGCCCATTTCTTCAATTGTAAACAGAAGGGTGTTCTCAGGTTTGGGGATTTGTATAGACTAGTAAAAACACAAAACAAAGTAGGGAAATGGAATCCAGATAAGTGAAAAAAAGAATAGTCCCTACAGATACAGTTTAGGAATCATCAGGGTTTTGTTTTGTTTCTGTTTTTTAAAGGAAAGGTACAGGCAGGAATGAAGACAAGCAGGCAAGTAGGCAAGAAGAAAGAGGACAAAGCACTTGATTTTATTTAGCTGTGTATCTTGGTCACCTACCCCTACCACTCACCACCCCTTCTGCCCCGATTTTGCACAGCAGTGGACTAAATCACTAGGCCACAGGGTTCGAAGGAATCATCTGTTTTTCATTTGCATTTGCATAAAAAATGGTTGAGAGTCTAGATTGAACATACTAAAAAGAAACTTCAATTTTTAGGTATGTCTCATTACCTGCCTAGTCTTAATAGTTGAGATATGAAACATCTAGTGTGATCTGAATGTGACTGATATCATTTTTATTCTTTTGTTCATCAAACATTGTTTTCTCTCTCCAGATATATAAGGCATTAGAGGTGGTGAAATGAAAGACCCCAGCCTTTCCTTCAAAGATATTGCAGTCTAATATAGACAGATGAGCAAAGATTATGTTACAATATCAAGATTGACAGTGGTACAGTAAGAAAATTGAGGGAATCACCTAAGGTATATTAGGGATGGTATGTAGATTAAGTGTTGAAGGCCTTTACTTAGACTTGGGAGCCTGGAGCAACAGTTTGCCTTTAGAAACTGCAGATGTCTATATTATTGGAGTATTGGGCAAAAAAAGGAGTGTGCCAAAGTAGTTTGAAGCTACAAAGAAGGACAAAGTCCATGTTACGAAGAAATGTATTTCCTTTTAAGAATTTTGCCTTTATTTTAAAGGCAGGAACCACCAAGAAGTTTAGTAATGAAATGTGGCTATGTATATGTGTATATGTTTGTTTGTGTGTGTGTGTGTGTGTGTGTGTGTGTATAAATTTATTTATTTATTTATTTTTTAAGAGGAAGGAAGGCAGGTAGGAATGAAGGTGACAGGCAGGAAGAAAGGAGTGGAAGAAGTAGCATTTTTTATTTTCGTTTGTTCATTTCAGTTCTCCTGCCCAAGTTCGCAAACCTGGGTCCTTGAGCTTTATGTGCTGGCCTAAAACTAGCCTCAGCCACCAGGGCACACCCATGAAGTATATTTTGTATTTGAGAAATATTTTTGGTAGCAAATTCTGGTAATTTAAACCATGTAAGATTTAAAAACAAGCACATAATATCTACCATACTACTTGAATCTTGATTAAAGACTATTTAGAGAGTTCTGGTCACCTTAAAAAGTAATTTTTAAGTAGGGTTATTCACAACAATTTGACCAAGACTAAATTTTTCAAGTTCCATTCCATCCTAATTGTGAGAAGTGTTACAGATTCTCAGTTAAGATATTGAGACTGGAGAGGAGGTAAACTATAGCAAATGTTAAGAAATTGGCCTGATATAGTTTGTTTATATATAGGTAGTTTGGTAATGGAGAGAATCAAGGATGCCTCCTTGATTTCTCAGACTTCATACATGTGAGTTTTGGAATATAGAAGTTCCATTCACTAAGGTCAGGAGTATAGGAGAAGGTTATAAGAATGGGATTGTGGAGGAAGGGAAAGGAAAGAAGTGAGAATAGTTGTAGGCATGTTGAGATTAACTGGCATTCTTGTGTACAGGGCAGGGGATGAGGATCTAAATTCTTCAGAGGACATTAGATATTTTTTTTTGTAAAATACATAATTATGGGTTGGTTTATTAGAGGATATTTTCATGTGGCAGACATTTCTAAATCTGTACATTTTTTTTTCAGGAAAGACCTTTTAAAAAGGATATAGAAAATCTAGCATTGTGAACTAAAGAAATAGTAAATATTTCTATTTAAAATAAAGGATATAGAAAATTTAAAACTATATTGAAATCCTGGGATTCTTTTATTATATTAACTGAGATTACCCAAGATTATATTCAGTTTATTATTATAGTTCTGATATAGATATACAAGTTACTATTAGTACATAGCTTTTAAAGCCAATATAAGTTAAATTGTTTGCCTACCTATGAATAAGAATACAGTTTACAAAACACTGTATATCACTTTTCACATTTTGGATGGGATGGGTATTGAAAAATTTAGTGACTTGGATAAATTATTATGAAGTCATATGGTTATTTGAAAATTACTTTTAAGGTCAACCTAAAAGATCTCTCTAGATAGTCTTTAATCAAAAATAAAAGCAGTATGATAGATACTGTATTTGGTTTTTTTGTTTAAATCTTCCTTGGTTTAAATTATCAAAAGTAAAAATGCTATTTCTTCCTCAGACTTAAGTGAAGATTCTTGTATGATTATTTTCTATTGTTGCAAAGCTTCTCCTAGGACCTTCTTGGTTCCATTTGTTTTTCCAGCTTAATCTGAAGATTGCTTCGTTAGTTTTATACTAAATCCATATACATAATGAGGACTTTCAGTGAGAAAGAACTATGTTATGTTTTCCATGAATTACCTTTACAAATATAATTGAAGGTTTCTTTTTAGAATAATTAATAAAAAATGGCAGTAGCTTTTCAGAAGTATCATATATAGAATTAATTATGAAGAAATCAAACTGATTTATCAGAAATAATTGGCCAGATGTCATACTATTAGGCTGAAAGTTAGATCTTTTCTAGGATCTAAGTATATTTAAGTAAATGTACTTGTTTGGTTTTGCTATAGAAGTGATATATCAGAATCCCCTAGGGAATTTTTCCAAACTATAGAACCCTTTTTGGAGGTGTAATACAAGTTTGTAACTTTCTCTTTTAGCTAGTCCCTAAGGAATTTTAACCATTCCACAAGTCACTTATCTACCTTCCCATGCAATAGATTTCCTTATTCATTTAAGTGGAATAATACAGTGTGGCTCTTTTGTATGTGGCTTGTTTTATCTTGCTTCTCTTACTTGGTCATCCATATTGTAGCACGTATTGGTATTTCATTTTCTTTTATGGCCAAATAATATTTCATTTTACTTAACCTTTTGTACAAATGATGTACATTTGGGCTGTTTTCATCTTCTGTCGTTTATAATGCAGTAAACATTCATGTGCAATGTTCAGTGTGGGCATCCCATATGTTTTTGATTCCCCAGGTAGATACATACATAGCATATGATCTCTATGTTTAACTCATTGAGGAACTGCTAGACTTTTCTGAAGAGGCTGCATGGATTTTTAAAAATCAATTATTTTTATTTTTACACATTGAAATAAACTTTTAGGTTTATTTCCCATTCCTAACATATATGTCAGCACACCCTGCCCTTCATCAAATTACTAAGTGTTCTTCACCATTGTCCAGTCGACTCCACCACCATTTGTCCCCCTCGCCTTCCCCACTCCCCCAATCTCATTCCCTATTAGTATCCTCATTTTCGTTGCAGCTATCCAAGGATTGGTTTTGTTTCATCTGTGCCTTTGTTTTGTCTATTCAGTTCCACCTTCAGTGAGGTCATCTCCTATCTCTTTCTTCTTTTGCCTTATTTCACTTAGCATAATCCCCTCTAGATCCATCCATGTCAATTCAAATGACAGGATTTCATCTTTTCTAAGGGCTGTGTAGTGTTTCGTTGTGTATGTATACCACATCTTGTTTATCTGTTCTTCTGATGTTGGGCACTTAGGTAGTTTCCAGTTCTTAGGTATTGTGAATAGGGCTATAGAAACCGTGAGGGTGCACAAATTTCTTCAAATGAGTGTTTTTGTATCTTTCGTGGAAATACCCAGAAGTGGGATGGCGGGCTCATATGGGACTTCCATCTTCAAATTTTGAGGAATCTCCAAACTGTTTTCCATAGGAGTTGCACCAGTTTGCATTCCCACCAGCAGTGGGCTGTGTGGATTTTTACATTTTCATTAACAGTGTTTGAGTGTTACACTTTTTCTGCATCCTCCCCAAAACTTGTTTGAATCTATTTGAGTGCAACCATCGTAAAGTTGTATACTGTAGTATCTCACTGTGACATTGATTTGCATTTCCATAGTGACTAATGAATGCTATTGAGCATCTTTTCATACACTTCTTGGTCATTGATATATTTTCTTTGGAGAGATGTTTATTCAGTTCTTTTGCCCATTTTAAAATTAGGTTATCTTTTTATTCTTAAAAGTTTTCGATACATTCTGGACACAAGCCATTATGTATATGATATATGATTTGTAAATATTTTCTTCCATTCTGTGGGTTAACTTCGCTTTCTTGATAGTGTCCTATGAAGTACAAAAACTTCATTTGATGAAATGTGATTTATCTATTTTCTTCAGTTTGATATTTTATTTAAGACATCATTGCCTAATCCAGGGTCATGAAGATTTATACCAGTTTAGTTTTAGCTCTTACATTTGAGTCTGTGATCTATTTTTAATTAGGTATTGCATATGATATGCAGTGTATGTATCCAACTTCGTTCTTCTACATGTGGCTGTTCAGTTATCCCATTTCCATTTGCTGAAAAGACAGTAGTCTGTTCCCAGTGTATAGTCTTGGCACCACTCTCAAAAGTCAATTGAATGTAAATAGAGGAGTTTATTTCTGGACTTTTAGCTTAATTCCATCCTTCTATATGTTTATCTTATGGCACTAACACTGTTGATTACTGTAGTTTGGTCGTAAGGTTTGAAATCAGAAGTATGAGTCTTCCAAGTTTGCTTTTTTTTTTTAACCCTAGGTTAGTTTGGTGTTTTGGCTCTCTTGCGTTTTCATCTGAATTTTTGGATCAACTTGTCCATTTCTTCAAAGTAGGCAGTTGAATTTTAATAGAGATGTTGACTATAGATTAATTTGGGTGGCATTTCCATCTTAACAATAAGTCATCCATAAACATGGGATACCTTTTCATTTTCTAGATCTTCATTTCATTCAATAATATTTTTATTTTTCAGTGTACATGTGTACACTTCTGTTAAATTTGTTTCTGAAGTGTTTTATTTTTGATGCTGTTATGGCATCATGGCAAAATGACATATACTTCCTGCCAACAGTAGTAACAAGATAACATTTTCCCATTTTTCAGTTCTCTCTTTGTAACTTGAAAAAAATGTATGCACATATGAACAGTAAGATTAGATAGCTCAGAAGAAAAGTTAATGCCGTGTTATGTCAAAATTTTTATTTAGTGCTATTTGACTTTAGTATTAGGATTAAATACTGAGGAATTGTGGTCTAGTTCTTAAAACAATGTGCTTTATGTAGGAATGATCATCTCAGATGTTTGTTGCAGAAATAAATAAATGCTTTTTTAACAATCTGTTTATCTGGATGCAGAATCAATTATTTTAGGCAGTAATTTTAGAGTCCTTGTCTTCTACTAGTTAACAAGTGATTTTCAGTAATGCGTTTGGAAAGCTTGAGTTGTATCAAGATAGGAGGCAAGGCAGAAAATAGTAGGCATAGAGGGTAAGAGGTTTAGAAATACAGGGAAGAAAGACAAGAAGGCAAAGTTAATAGCTTGAATTTTGTTAATAACACAATATTATAATTTAAAAAGATATAACTGATGATATGAAATGAAAGAGGAAACAATGATAATGGATTATTTATTTCACAAATTCAAACTTCTGTTTTTTAATCTGAGTCAGAATGGAACCTAAAATTATTTATATATATATATATATGTATACTATATATACTAAAATTTTATGTATATATGTATATATACTAGATATTATGAAAATGAAAAAATATAGTGTAGCATATGATGTGTTCTGTTAACCAACAAGGATTAAGTAAGTGCCATACAGTACTCTGGTTTCCATTCTCATTAATATTACTATTCTTATCACTGATAAGGTAGTTCTTTTAGCTAGAAGTTTATCCAAACCGTACCCTATGTTGTGAATTACCACATTTTATAAACCACATGGGGTAGATATTACTTGAATTTTACAAACGGGGAAATCAAAGCTTAGGAAGTCAAAGTTACATAGCTTGAAACAGGAGGTGAAGATGGTAGAGTTTTTTTTATTTTGAAATTTAGTCTTGAATTCATAATTGTTATATTGTACTACTTCTTTACTCCCACTTTGATTATATTATACATGGAGCCTTATTGATTATAATATTACTTGGATCCTTAAACTCTAAGTAACTATTAAATAAGGTTTAAAGCAGAATTTTAAAATTAAATTTTTGTTTTACTGCTGAAAAAGTGTTTGCTTTTGGAAATCAAAGCATTTGCCCATTCTTTTTAATGTTGCTATATTACCCAGTTGTGGTTTCAAAATTTTCTTGTCCTCGTTTTGGAAAGTTAACTTGTGCTGGGGGTTCAGAAGCCAATGTACTCAGTAATAGAGGAAGTCCTGGGAGAACTCCTTAAAAATTTAGGAAAATAAGTTACAGTTTAAAGAGAGGGTGAGTGAGTAAAATGTGAGACTAAGTTGTTTTTTTGTAGTGAAGGCTTCTGTTATACCTTAGATATGGTAAGCATTAAAAAAATACCATGTAATGTGATTATAGGTACTTAAAAAGTATTGAATATTGTGTTTTTGTTTCCTTTTATTTTAACTGCACATTTATGGAAGTTTTATATCATTTGCTTTTTTGTGTTTTACCTTTTCTGCATCATCTCACTTTGGTGCAAACCTTTGTGTTGAGTTTGGTTTGTTGAGTTTGAACAGTTGGATCTCATAGAAGGAAATTTAGCTTAAAAGTCACCATAAAATTTGGATGGTGTTGTGCCCTTTTAAAAGTGAATTTTTAAGTAGGTGTTAAATAATCAGTAATGGACTACCTTAAAAAAAATGTTTCCTAAATCTTGCGTCAGAGATATCTTTGCTCCTGATTTTGTGAACTTTAAAAAATTTTTTAATCCTCGGTGATCCTTTTTATGATCATTTCTTCATTTCATACCACCTCTTTTCCTTTTTTAAAAAATGAGTAACAGTAAGTCCTTCCCCTTCAGAACACCTTTTCTAGAGTTTATCAACTTATTTTTCATTCTTAATTTTTATATTTTAGACCCAAAGTGAATTAAGGCGTTCTTTCTGAGTTACACAATATTATTTCTTAAATACACGTATACACAGAGTTTTAAAGTCTACTGGCACTCAGATGAAATCAATCCTAGAGTGTATCATCAGAGACTGTGCTGATGATACTTAATGCCTTAGTTGATAATATTATCTGTTCTTACATTTTGTGTATGGAATCTAGAAAGAACTAGACAGAAGTGGTTCTTCCTATTCCCTTTTTAATGATTTAGAATGCAGAATAATTCCTCACTAGATGTTTAATTGTCTTATTCTTAGCAATATGATGCTGCTAATAATAGCAATAGTAACTGATATTTTATTGCATTCACTGGTTTTAATATTTTACTTGCATTATTTAAATTTCACTTCAACCTTTTGAGGTTTGCAGTACATATTATCCCTGTTTTATAAATTTAGAAACATATGCTTACAGATGAATGTGACTCACCCCAGGGATATGAGAGGGAAATCCCATAAACAATTCAAAGTTGGCTTGATAAAAATGAACACATGCTCCCCTTAGAGTTCAATTTGACTCTAAGCTTTCTGAGGTCAGCAATTTATGCTTATTGCTTTATTCCTATTATATAATACAGGATTTGAGTATTGGCAAAAGTGCTAAATATGTGGTTACTGCTTTTTTTTGGGGGAGAGGGCATGAATAAAGAAGTTGTGAGAGGTTGATTCATTAGCCTGAGCTATGAACTTTCTGGAAGGAATCCAAGCAAAGCTCATTTGTGTTGTATAACTTACTCTTTATTGCCGTTTTCCCTATATTTGGCAGAGTTCTTGGCAAGTTCCTATTCATTTTTCAAGTTCCAGCATAATTTCATCTTTTCTGTGATGCATTCATATCTTTTAGGCAGGATTTTTTTCCCTTCCCTGTCTTCCCACTGTTTTCCTTTTACCATTATTACAATAACTATTGTATTGTTATTACCTTCTTCCCCTAACTTGGTAATCCTTGATAGCTCAAGAGAGGGTGGTAGTGGACTATGTTTTTATTCATCTTAATTAAATTCAATATTAAGAATACAATTTCAGGCACTTTAGTGCTCATTCAATGTTTGGACTGAAGGAATTTGTATAAACAAGCTAAAAATAGACTTGTAGGTAAGTGTTGAGACATTTATTACTTCAGTGTTGTCTGAATTACTGTGATTTACTTTGTGAAATTAAGCTATTTCTTAAATTCTGAAAAACATTTCTCTATGCCGTTTTCTTTCAGAAATATTAATAACTGAGGAGATACTATAGCATCTCATGATTACTAGGGTTTTCTAAGACATTCTCTTGCATTCTTATCCTTTGGGGGGAAAATTAAGAAAGAAGAAAAAACTTATTAAGAGGCAACCATAGATAAATTAGATGTCTAGGAATGAGCAAGTTGTTTAAGAATTTGAGTATAGAAAGGAACATATTAGATTAAATTCTGGGATCATTAAATAGAGGTAATAAGTCAGAATTATATCTTCTCTTATGCATACCACATAGGATTATTTATGAGACTCAGTAGAGATGATACAAATAGACATGCTTATAAATAAGATGGTGTTATATGTTTCAGCAAAAGAAATTTTATTAAGCTATTAGTATACTGTAAATTGATTCTTAATAATTTTTTAAACTATATGTTATCTACTGCTATATAACAAGTTATTCTGCATTTAGCAACTTAAAACAGTAAACATTTATTATCACAATTCCTAGATATCTGGGTGCAGCTTAGCTAAATGCCCTCTAAACCCTGGTGTCTCATAAGACTAGTCTTCTTAAAGTCAACGTGTTAGTAGGAGCTACCATCATCACGTCACAAGACTACTGGTAGGGGATCTGCTTCCATCCCTACTCACCTGGCTATTGGTGGACTGCAGTCCTCACTGGTTGTTGGCTGGATACTCTAGTTCCTTGTCATATAGACCTCATCATAGAGCAACTCACAATATGGCAACTGACTTCCTTTAGAGTGGTAAGAGAGCACTCAGGACAGAAGCAATAGTTTCTTTGTAACTTAATCATTTATGACATTTTATGAAGCAAGTTCCAATGTCTAGCCCACACTCGAGAAGTGGATTACACAAGGGCATAAATTCCAAGAAGATGGCATCCATTGGGGGGGACCATGTAGAGACTGCCAAGCACAGTGATCTATGGAATAAGTATGAGATTTTGTTTTGGGTTGGCTTTTTTTAAAGGACTGATGCAGGCAGGATTGAAGGCAGGCAGGAAGAGAAAAGAGGAAGAAACACTTCATTGTATTTAGTTGTTCATCTAGGTTGTTGTCCTTGTCCCCGGGATGTGAACCAGGGCTCGCGGGATGTATGTGGACTGAGCCAGGCCACCAGGGCTTGTCTAGTGTAAGAGTTTGTGGATATTGAAACAAGAGTAAGTGTAGGGAAGAAATTGAGCTTTGTTGTTTTTTTTTAACATTCTTTCAATGCTCAAAAATTATTAGTCAAGGGTGGAAGTGTGTAGCTTGTAAGGAGTTAGTTGGGAAAAGTAATGTTTCTATATGGAAAATTCATTAAGAGATACTATTTCTGCAAAGTGTGTGTACATGGATAACATTTACTTCTTGCTGCACAATTTTTATATCTACTGGTTTTGATATAGAAGTCTTATCCTGTTTGAGGGAATTGGACTAAAGATTGTTATTGATGATTTAGGAATTAAGAGTGAGTAAGTGAGCAGAAAAGCTTACAGTTTGCTTATAAGTTTAGGGTTGGACTTGAATAGGAAATATATTTATTTTATGTGAGAAAAGGGCAATTTTTCCAGTTTTTTCTCTTTCCATAATCAATTTTAACATGGGATGTATGTAACATATAAGCACATATGTCACATCTTTGCAAAAGGCAAATAGAGAACATTTTGAAGATGCCTATACCTAAATTATTTGCTGATTTAATTGTTTTCAGTAAACATTTCTGTAAAATGTTGGGAAAGCTTGAAATTCTGAAAAATAGTAGTTAATGGGAGGGAGAAACAAAAATGCCTTAAAACATACTATCAAATTATAATAGCAAAAGTATCACTATAGAATATATTGTGATAGACACATCAGTGAAACGACCTCAAAATAAATCTTATTTTCAATCTGTCTCTGCAAATTAAATATATAATCTTTTTCTCATATGTAATATATATGTCATAAATACACAGATTTAAAGAAATTGTGCATATTTAGATGTTCAAAATAAATTTAAATGACAGTGATGCAAAAATATTAGTGTTATACTCTTTGTCGCATTGTGTGTGTGTGTGTGTCCCCGTGTGTTTGGTTTTTGTGCGTGTGTGTGTTTTAAGAAAAGTTGCAGGAAAAAGGCAGAAGTAGTCAGGAAGAGGGAGGAGGAAGAAACCTTTTATTTTATTTTTATTTACTCAACATTGATAGTCCCCTTTCCCTCCATTATTTTGTGTCCTTTATATTATTAGTCTTTTAATTAAGAATAACTTTTTCTTTCACACTACTGGTGCAGTGATTTTTACAATATTATTTCTACCTGTGTTCATGTAATAAATTAATGAAAATCATCAGTCTTGGTGGCACCAAAGGGTGAGCTATCCAGTCCAATTCTATCTTCACTAACAGTTTTTAAAATTACTCAGTACTTATTTGAGAAAGTGAGATGTCAAGGAACCAAGGTTCTGCCTGATGCTACTCCATTCAACTCTAGGTTTTGCTCCAGTGGGAAATCTGTTTCTACTGGTAAATTGATTCAGGGCTAATTCTTCAGTTTCACCCCTTGACTCTCAACAAGAAGGATGCACAGTACACATTATAAGATTTTGTAATAGCTTCATCAGTGGTCATACCAGAATCTGAGAGTTGAAATCAATAGTTCCTTTGGTTAACCTTTATTTTAATATAGTCTGAGACTCAGGTGTTTTTCCTCTCCTTTCTTAAAAGTTGTTTGTTGAACAGGTACTGTTTTACTTATTGTTAATAGCTTAAGACTGTTGACATCCAGAAGGAATTGAGGTAAAAATTTGATCACAGTGTATGAACTCTTTTCCCCCAATAATTTTTCTTGAAATTGATTCCTAAATTGATAAAAGCAATTTTCTTGACTTTGTTGCAGCCTGAGTTTTTAATTTTGTTAAAATATAGTTACCTTTCTCACTAACTTTTCAGTAGAAAGTAGTATTAAGTGATTACTAAATGTGAGTATAGGCGAGAAGGGCACAAAATTGAGGAGTGCTAGATTTTGAATAATTCCTAGAATGCCTGCCTTTATGTTTTTTAAGGGAGTGATAGCGTTTTAACCACTGTCTTCATATAGGAAACTTGATTCATAAGAAATATGAATGAGTTTCAAAGTAGTGCTAAAAAATGTGGATTATTTCTTTGCACAGGTGGTAACTGGAAAGAAGTGCATTTCACTTATTTTAGTTATCTGCATACTGAAGCAGTGATTTTTAAACTTTGCTACATTTTAAAATCATCTGGACTTAAAATCTTGATGATGAAATTATTTTTTTTTCTGGGGATGACACTCAAGACGTAAGCACTTGTTTAGTTTTCCAGGTAATTCACTTATATAGCCAACTTTTGGAAGCATTACTGGTAGATGCTCACTGAGAATCTTTTTAAATGCAGATTGTGATTCAGTAAATCTGGATAAAGTCTGAGAGTCTGCACTTCTAACAGACTCCCAGATGGTGTGATACTCCTGGTATGTGTTACATGCTTTGAGTAGCAAGACTTTAGAATTCTGAATTATGTGGATAGACTTTAGATCTTGCAATGCCTTTATTAAAAAAGAATCTTTTCTGTTCTTGGTGTCATAATTGCACGATATTTTGTTAGTTGAGTCCAATATACATTTTATCTTATTTACCCTCACAATACCACTGTGAGAGTGTAGTATGCATTCATGATGAAAATTTCAGATGAATGATAAGAAAAATGAAATTGAAATTACAAGAATAATTATCTATAGATTTGTCTCAGACTTCAAGTAAGAGTTAAAAGCTTTAAGAAGCATTATCGTGTCTGTCAATGTCAGTGTGTGTGTATTTCTACCTTTGCTAAGGAAAAAAAAAACTTCAGAAATAATATGGTTAAAATTAAAATACATTTTGCTCAGAAAAAAATGGAAAGAAAATATGCCAAATCATACTTCAGCTACATTAGGGTGAGGGGATTATAGGCATTTTCTACATTTATCTGCAGTCTAAAATATTTTATATGCATATGTTACCTTTGTAAAAAAAGAAAAAAATTCTTTCAAATAATGCCTCTGAAGAACACATCTGAAAAGTAATTAAACTAAACAAATATGTGACAGTTTATATGAAAATCATCAAGAATTGATGATCAAAGAATAATTGCGCAAACAAAAGTACACATTTTTAAAGCAAAGTTGAAAAAAATTTAATCTAGCACGGCTTTGATAAGACATTTATAGGTAGTCAAGTAGGTACCTACCTTTCCCCAAAAAAAAATGATTACAGAGTACTTTAAGTATTTATGTTTTGGGCCCTCTTGAGGTTATATCCTATAGATATTTCCTAAGTTAGGAACTAATCTTTACTAAGATTTGTTTTTAAATTTCTTAGTATTAAAGCCAACCTTTTATTCAAAATTTACTGAGTTGGCTGTGTATGTGGTACAGTTATTTTTCAGGTATATGGGGAATATAGGAATAAGATTATAAGAAAATTATGATTACGAAGTAGAAAATTATTAAATATATTATTTCAGAAATGACTGAAGAACTTTGACCATTAAAAATAATAATAATCTGTAAATTCTGGTTTCAGTTTCTTTTCAGTGTTTTTAAGTGCAGTCATTGCCAGATATGTGCATTAAATTTTGGAGAGCAAAAAGAAACACATGTACCAGGAAGTCAATTGTAAATAATAAAGCCAATAGTAAAGTTTAAGCAGAGGATTTTAGAACTAATCAGTCAGATGCAGTCTATTTAGAAACTTACCTAAGGAACAAAATTAAAGGAAAAAAACCCCCAAAATATTGCATATACTTCACAGAGCTGTTATTTTATGTGTACATCATCATGAAATTGTCACTGCATCCCCACTAGAAGCTTTTTGTCTCTTTCCAGACTCACCACTGCAACCAGGCAGCATATTCCCATCATCGAGTCTGTATTTCCCAACCAGCGGCAGGTGAATGCTTGTTAAGTGTTTTGGGCAGGACATTCTTTGTGCTATACTGCTATCTGACTTAGTGTCCCACTCACTTGCCAGTAGCAACTCTCAGGTATTAGGAATACAAAAAATGCCCTCGGAGTTTTCTGCCAGTTGGTAAGCAAGCCCGCCATCTTTGGTTTGAGTATTTATTGGTCTAGTCTCTAAAAGAATACCAGTAAGCTCTAATAAAATATGTTAATTTTGCTCCCTTCTGTGGTTCATGTGGCTGAAGCTCAGGCTATTAATTAATACTGTGAGCCCAGCTATAAGACTGGGATCGGGGATGAAAAACAAAAAAGGTTAATTTTCATGTTGCAGTATTTAGATTCAAACTTCACATTGGACATGAATAAAAGAGATTAGGGTTCAATGTATTAGGGAAACAATTGGGAGTGATTTGGTCTTTTTTCATTACAATTGATGCTATAGAAATGCAGGAGAGGACTTGCTACAATCTTTTTGGAGGATAATTTTGCTCTACTGTACAGATTAAAATTTTAAATGTGCATGTCTATTCCTCATTAAACCCATTTTGAGGCATCTAGCCTGTAGAAATCTTGCTGGACATAAAAATTTATGTTGGATATCCATTTGCAATATTGCAATATTGGTAGTAGCAAAAACAAACAAACAAAAACACCAGCTAACCAACAGCAAAGACTTCCAGCCACCTAGTGAATATAAATAGAGTAATGGTTAGTTTATGGTACATATGGTACATTCTTTCTTTCTTTCTTTTTTTTTAAAAAAGGAAATACGACTCTATACTGGCTACATTGCTAACAAACAGTATGTCATTAAGGAGGAAAACAGATTAGAACAGTATGCTTGATATGATCCAATTCTTAGAATAAAGGAGAGTTGAGTGAGTGTGTATGGCCTAGAAAGTGATTTTTTAATATTGTTTTAACATTGAAAAAAAAGGGGCCAATAATTTCAAAAATTGAGAAAGAAACAGTAATAATTTTATTCTTCTAGCACACAGTTGGTTCTCCCATCATTTTACCTACATTTCCTCTTTTTCCTTCTTTAGAATAAGTGCCAGTTGCACTTAATAAGAAAGCTTCTCTCTTAAATCTCTACCCAAAAAGACTTCAAATTTTTGTTATTTTGATTATTTCTCTTTCTTCCTACGTCGTATTTACTTCAGTTGAGTCCCGTTGTTCTTATTGCTTCAGCCCATTTCCATTTCTATCCTAAACAATGCTAGTCTGAGCATATGCTAGTCAGAATTAGTACCTCTATCTTAGATATAATCACAGTAGCAGTTTTGTGTTATTAATTCCATCTATGGAGAGTATGCCCCAATAAAAATGTTGCTTTTGTAATTTGTACCTCTTCACTCTATAATGAAGTAAACTTTTACCTTTGTCAGTAGTGGAGAGAGACTATAATGGAAAAAGGAGATATAGGAACAAATAGCACTGTTTCAGTACTGGTGGTCTTGCCGTAATCAATCATTGTATAAGCTGGCACACTCGCTCACTCTCCAAGGAGGGGCGGGAGAATGTTATAACCAAGATTTTAAATGGTCGTATTTATGAGAAGTGTTTGCATGGTGCGTTGTATTTTAGGATAGGAATTCTCTATAATGAATAAGAATGCCTGCTCTTTTAATATCTCTTAAGTTTGTGGTTTATTTCATTCTTTTGAAGTTACTCATTTTCCTTTGAGAAATTCTCAGCTGAACTAAGGAAAATATTTTATTCTGATGTACATCTAGACTAGTCTTGTATGAAGAGTATAAGAATCAGGAGAATCAGGAGAAACTTAGTAGAAAGTGGTCAGTTAGTACAGTGTCCTCAAAAGCGTAGTTTCTCAAATTAGAGGAAGTTGTGAGGTCAAAGCACCTTGGAGAGCTTTTTTCCTAAATGATATCCATTAAATTCTGAGATGGTGCTCCACTTACCATTCTCCCTTTGTATAGGGACAGAAAACTAATTTAGAATAGTTGCCTTAGAGAAAGTCATGTGACAGTAGCTATAATTGTTTTCTTCACACTCATGCCCAAACTTTGCATGTTTTTCCAGGTTGTCAGCTGTCACCACCTTTCTGAAACTTTCCCTGATTCCCTTCCAGCCTTGCCCTCTCAGAAAAAGTTCACCCCTTCTCTGAACTTACTCACTTGGATCTTATGATGCATGTGCTTCTCTACCTACCTGTGTGAGTTTATATGTGTGTGTGTACTCCCTCTAGAGTAGGGTTCATGTCTTACTCTTTTATCTCTCATGGTACTTAATGCAATGCCGTGGACATAGTGTAAGAGCTAAGCAAATATTTCCTGATCAAACTATTCGTTGTGAAATTTGCATAAGAAAAAGTTAATGAACTAATGTAACTAAAAAAGCATGTGTGTAAGGCAAAAAGTGACTGGGGCTGTAGATAATCAGTTTTGTCAATTCCTCCAGGTGATGCTGAGTTTGAATTTTATTCTGTTTTTGAAGAAGAGCCATTGAAGAATTTTAACAGATATATCATTTAATCAGATTTTTGTTTTATATATATTAGTCTGCTACAGTGAGGGAGGTATATCGGAAGATGATGCTCAGTAAGCCTGTTACAAGAGTCTAGGAAAGAAAAATCCTACAATTCTAGAAAAAAGCCTGCATAGTAGTCTAGGGAAAAAGCATCTAGAAAATATAGATTAAATAGGTCTTCTTGTCTTACTGGATGTGGAATATAAGGCAGAGAGAAAGTATCTTTACTGGGTTTTAGAATTAGACGAAATACTGATACTTTGTGAAGAGAAGGAATATGGAAGGAAGGAGAGTAGCTTTAAGTTTAGTGACTGAGATGAGTACTGAACATGTTCAGTTTGACTTGTCTGCGGGAACAGCCAATTGAAGAGGGCCAGCAGTCAGTTGGTTATATGAACCTCGGGTTTAGGGACAGGTCAGGATCAAGAGGTGGTCGGATGCCCTTTCAAAGTCAGTGTCTAATATTTGCTCTGAGAGTTTGTATTGTTGAGTTAAAAATCCATTCCTTGGCACACCCTAGTAGAGTGAAGGTTGGGTTCACCTAACTCTGTGGCCGAGGGCGATTCACACGCATTCCCAGGCTTGTGGGTGTATACCAGGGTGTATAACTGAAATAAAAAAATGAATCAAGTGCTTCTTTCCTCTCTTCCTTGCCTGCCTGCTTGCTCACCTTCATTACTACATGCACCTTTCCTTTAAAAAAAAAAAAAAATCATTCTTTCATTGATTTTTCAGATATCCCACTAACCAAAATGTTATGTATGACTTACTTTCTGTAATTTTTTTTTAATTATAAAAAACAGTCTCTTTTAACCTGAATCTAATCATGAGGGGAAAATATCAAAGCAATTGAAATAAGAAAGACTTAAAATTAGTATATTGGTGTGTTGAAAGATTAAAAACAGATTGGAGAACTGTTCTAGGTTTAGGGAGATTAAAAGCACTAATAATCAAATACAATGATCCATGATCAATTGATTGAATTACCCTTAAATACTCCTTTAGAGGGCATTATGAGATAATGGGGAAATTTGAATACAGGCTGTATATTAGGCATTGAATTTAAATATGACATTTTTTTAGGAAAATGTCCTGTTTCTTAGGGTGAGGTATTTTAATGCAACTAACTTAGGTGATTCAGCTCATCAAAGCGTATACATATGTAAAGAGAGCAAGAGATAAATGTGTGTTGAGTTTTTAGTTATATGAAACTTTTTTCTAAGTGTCTAGTTTTCTATATAATTTTAGTATAGTTGTATATTAGAAGTGAATTAGATTGTGTTTATTACGTGTGTGCTCTTTTCCATTGATTACAGGAAATAGTTAAGACAGTAAAGCAATTGACTTATCTTGGGGTTCTCTTTGAAGTCAAACCTATAAGTAACTGAACCAGATTTATTATTATCTATTATTAATAAGCCCTGTATTAGCTAGAAAAGGGTAAGTTAACACTACAATCTGACTGCAATCAATGCTTATTTTCGCTCACATTACCTATCCACTAGTTTGTCACCCAATGACATAAAAAGACAGAGTGATGGAAGTTTATAGCAATATGTAACTTCATGTCTGGAACATTAGACCTCAGGTGATCTCCACAGGGAAAGAAAGAGCCAGAGAATCTTCCTTTGACTCTCAATATTTCAGCCATGAAATGACACATCATTTCCACGTACGGTTCATTAGTCAGAACAAGTTACATGGTTTTGTCCCATTGTTAAGGTTCTGGGACATGTAGAGAGCACATGGATTTTTGGTGAGCAGTAGATATTTGTCACACATTGTAGTTCATGTCAAGAAATAAGGTAGTCTTTAAACCCCTGGATAATGGCTGTTATTGCTATACGTTTGCTTATTAAACTGTAAGAAAAATTTCAAATCACTTTTAGTACCAATGTCATTACTTTTATATCATAACCTGTTTTTATTTGTCACCTTCAAAACCATATAGTAAATGTAAGCTGAATTTGAGGAATGTTCGCTAACATGCCTAGTTATGAGTATATGGTTTGGAGAGCTTGTGGAGTTTTGATACTTTGTGTTTTCATCTTAATGATAGTTACTTTCATGTCCTATTTTAACCTCAAATATTTTTCTTTTTTTAAGGGAAGGTGCAGGTAGGAATGAAGGCGAGCAGAGACAGGTAGAAGAAAGAGGAGGAAGAAGCACCCTATTTATTTAGTTATTCATCTTGGTCATTCCCACTGGTCCCAGGATACAAACTCAGGACATTATGATGTATGTGAACTGCACCCAACCCCTACTCCACCAAACCCCTACTCCACCATGGCACACACCCCTTAACTGCAGGCATTTTTTTGAGACTTTCAAACAAGGGTTTTTCTCAGGAAGTTTTATTTTTCTTTTTAAAATTTACATTATTTGCATTAAAAATAGCATTAGGTGGTGTTTTTCAGAGTCTTCTCTGTTGACCACTTGTATATAAATAGCCTTTTATCTTTCTATCTAGTTCTTTTTATCAAATTAGGTAAGTCGTAGGTCAAAAGCCCTTATTTAAATAAAGTTCTGAGGTCTGTACAGTTTAAATACAGCCCTTTTTTCCTCAGTGATTTTTAGATGGGATTTTTGTTATAAAAACAATACCTTAAAAAAAAGCACTGAGGAGTTCCCAGGTGGAGTAGTGGTTTGGGTTCACTGCCTCCAGCTGAATGAAGTTCACATACATTCAAAGGTTTAAGTCCTTGCCCGCCTAGGAAGTAGCCATTGTGAACAACTAAATAAAATAAAATAAAGATGCTTCTTCGTTTTCTCTCTTTTTGCCTTCCTACTCAGTTTCATTACTGCCTGGACCTTTCCTTTAAAAAAGAAAGAAAAGCACTGAAGCTGTATAATTGTAGAGTCAGATGTAAAGAATTTCATTTTAATATTAAGAATGTAAAAAGTTTCATGCTTGAAGCAGTTTATTAGCACATAACTTTCTTTAGTATACTTTAGAAACTTTCTTTTGTTCAATTATAGTCAAAAGAAGATTTTTAAAGACTATCCACTTCTGTTTCATCACTCGCATTTAAGTGGTTTCTGACCTTTGTTTTGACTTGCTATAAATCTTACTATGTGGTAAGAGATGCTCAAGAATCTCCAGAGCCTTCATCTTTTGTGGAAGTGAACACATCAAAAATTCTATGCATTTGTTCGATTCCCTAAGGATCTAACTATTGGTTTCTAAGTCTATGAAACCATATTTCATCATTTATTATCATTTATAGGACATAGACTAAAAGGAAATGCATCTGGTATCCATTTCTCTACCACATCATTATCTCTAATGGAAAAATATATGTAGAATGATGCACTCAGTTGTTGCAAATGAGTTATTGTCATTTCATTTGTGGTAATTTTCCTTTCTTTCTAAACCATCTATTGCCTGAAGAAAAGTTAGTAATAGTTCTTTTCTCTGTATACTTTATCAAAATGTGAAATGTCCTAAAAGATGACCCATGATTTAAGGTTATTTATTAAATCATTACTTTAGTTGAGAAGAAACTAACACTTCACCTGAAACTTAAAAAATGGAAGTAAGAATTTGTCCAAAGTGAAACTATCTCTTCATTTTTGTATTGGAAATGCCAGGATGTTTAACACAGTGTTTCACTAGAAACACTAAAATTGTATGTTCACAATTTTTAAAGTGAATTTCACCAACTTGTTAAATATTAATATAGGATTCCCAACTTTTTGCTAAGAATGAACATTTTAACACTAATGGGGTAAAATAGGAAAGACATATTAGCTTCAGAATAAGGCAGTCTTTCCTTACATTATTTAACAGTATCAAATTGATACATTTATGTCTTTCATTTTCTTCATTCACCATGTACTTCTGTAAACTTAATTTTTATTCTTATTTGAAAAGCATGATTTTGAACATTGTGATGTTTACAGTGCTTGTTTTGTTGCAATAGAAAAGGATTTTGTAGACAGTCTGCATGGCAAGTGCATGACTAGGAAATAGTTTTCATTTGAAATTCATTTATTTATATAAACAGACTCCTCAATTTTTTATTTAAGATAGCAAATTGATCCATTAGCATGAAAGAATAAGCTTCCAACATACAGATGTCGATGTTCACAGGAATAGAGTTTTTAAAGGTACTACACTATAGGTGTCTGTAGCTATCAGTGCTAGGTGAGTCATTAAGCTGAATGGATATGGACTTTAATAGAACTATCCTGCATATTTTTTAAATGTATCTTATAAAACTTGTTATTATTAACAAGTAATAGTTTATCTTAAGAATTCTAAAATGAATTGTGATAGTCCATGTGGTGTACTGAGTAATAACTTGGACCCAGGTTTCCTGGGTTTGATCCCAGCTCTGCCATTTACTAATTATAAGACTGGGTAAAATGAATTTTTATATTTGATACTAAAGTTTATTGTTATTGTTGTACATTTAATATTAGCTGTTTTATCAAGCAGCTGTGGAGAGAGGAAAGGAATACAAATATCAGAAAAAATATAGCCATTGTAAATTATACCATTGATTTCTTGGGTAAAAAAGAGAAGTTAAAGAAAGAAAATGCTCAAGTGATAAAAATCCAAATGTTGCAGGAAGGTGTAAATTGATGGTGATCAAACTTATTATAAGCATCTTATCAGTTTGTCCAAGCATTTCATCAAGTAGCCATTTTAAAGAAGAACATTAAATAAATAATAATACACAAGGATATTTAGATTTGGTGAAATCATACGTATAGATTTTGAGTGGTGAGTGAATTGTTTTAGGACATGTACCTCAACTTTTATTACTTGACTATAAGTTTAGAGTCGATGTGTTAATTTTTCAGTAGATGAGCTTAGGAATCTCTTGACTTTATATTAAAGAACATTTATATAGAATAAGGACCAATGTTCTCATATGAAAATTATAAGATTATTCCATATATTTTTCTGAAAAATGGACACAGCTTGTTATATTCTTAGCTGCTAATAACTGTTGCAGTGGACTTACCTTATATTTGTTTTTGAGAAAAGAGAAAATGTTTGTTGCCATGACTGCTACCACTACATCCCTCATCACTGTAGCTTGGTTATCTTTAAATAGTTTCTCATAATTTTTTAACTATTGTTTGAACTTATTCCCTTGTCTTAAAATGCTGACTAGTTTTCAGCAACTTTTGAGAATGTTTAAATCATAATTTTAAATGATAAGCTGTAGCTGTAATGTTTCAATCAAACTTTGAATCAAACTTTTACTCATATTTAGACTCAGAAATAGTGATCTATACTTCCAACCTCTTCACAATATACCAGCTTAACCACTACCCTTAGGCACTTTTCTCCTCTCTACTCCGGTTCTTTGCTTTGACTATTGCAAAGTTTTGGCTTTTGTTATTTTGATCTTATCTTTTAAGACCTTTAAATTGCATTTTACCGAGAGTGAGTATCATCGCTCCAGTTACTGTGTTCTGTCCTCAGTACCAAACAATATACTAATAATACACTCCAACACTGCTAGTTTGCTTTTTATTGTACCCTCCACAGACACACATCAAAACTCAACTCATATCCCATTTTTCCCTTAGAACTAAAGTGCATTCTATGTAGATTTCATCTCCTGTCAATCATTATTAATATTTCATGAGTACATATTGCTTCTGTTTTGATTAGAGATGTAAAATTCCAGAGTTAAAATCTTAAAACTGACACACCTTGGTGGCCTAGTGGGTTAGTCCACTGTGGCACAGTGCATACATCCCAAGGTTCCCCCATTCAAGACTTGGGACGGGGAAACAACCAAGATGAACAACTAAATTTAAAATAAAGTGCTCTGGCACACACTGGTGACCTAATAGGTAAGGCAACCGTGTATAGTCCACATACATTGCAAGGACCCAGGTTCGAGACCCTTTGGGGGTGGGGAGGACAACCATGGTGGAACAACTAAATAAATGTTTAAAATAAAGTGCTGCTTCTTCCTCCTCTCTTCCTATCTGTCTGCCTACTCACCTTCATTCTGCTTGCACCTTTCCTTTAAAAAAAATCTAGCATATTACCATTAGAATCATAATAGTTTGTTCACATTTATCATTTTACAATAGTCACACCAAAGCAGAGTAAAAAGTACTCTCTTCTCTTGGAACTGTCTTGTAAAATGGTTTGCCTAGCTTTTTCCTGGCCATTCATTCTGTGAAAATATTTATTCTTCTACTGAGGATTCTATTTTTTCTTTGCTCTTGTCAAATCAGAATCAAAAGTGATGATTTAGGACTTTGGAATTTATCACAATAAGTCCATATTGTCATTACTTTACCAATTCAGTAGATTCTCTCACTCTACCAAGACTGTATTTACCTTCAGTTAGGTAAAAGAGAACTGATCTGCCACAGTAAAATACTATAATTTAGAGAGCTACTTTAATGATAATGCCAGCTTTTCAAAATGAATGTGACCAGTACAGAATTGATTGGTACTTGTAAAATTTTTGTTTTATATTGAATTTTTATAAATTGTAATTCATGTAAAAGGAAACAAGAAATGATAAATCTGTTACTGTTAAAATGTAATGCTTTCCTCAATATAATATAATAATGTAGTAATCTTACTGCCCATTTCCACTCCCTTATGTTTCATTTAATAACCTTGGATTTTGACCCATTTCTTAAAAATTGAATATGATCATTTCTGTACCCATGTCTCTTACCCTAAACATGTTAGTTTGATTTTTGAATGAGGAAAATCAAGGTAGTCGTAGTATAAATTAAATCTCATTTTGAGGTTATCTAATTTAGGAATATATTCTTAGAAATTTTGAGTCCTTATGAATTATGTGTGAAATAAACTGATTTTGATTTCCTTTGGTCACTAGAGAATATTAAACTTTTAACCTAGTATGAAATGGGACAAATCAAGCACACTTCTGTCTTAATTTCTCTGGATTACTCTGACTTTTTGACTCTGGTATTTGGGATTACTACACAGTAGTATAAAACCTGCATTAGGGTTCATTCCACAAAGTCCTGAATTTTTCCTACTTACTCATTTTGTGAAGTTGGACAAGTAGTAACCTCTCTGAATTTCATGTTTTTCCTTTACTCATTTCACCTAATTTGTCTCATAGAGTTGTTAAGCCTAGTCTTGATAATTTTATGTACCATGGCGGTTTTGTTGAGAGCATAAATGAGGTATCAAAAGTCAAACCCTTGGAAATTGGTTTACCTTTCCTTATTTTATCTTTGATTAAAGAGAATTTTTTAGTGTGACTGATGACAGTGCAGTATGTTGAAGATTTTAAATACAGGCTTTCTTTTCTGTCACTTTTAAGTGTTTTTAGGTACTACTTTCCAGTAATACCTCTGTAGACAGAATTTTAGAAAAATACATTTTAAAGCAAGTATTTGTCATCATTAAAACAGAACTGACTTCTTTGGGCCAGTGATGCTATTGCCTGAGGTAGAAATTTAATGTTTCTTTTTCATTTTCATGAATATGTTGAGGCCATAAAAATTTTTATTAGATATCTTTTAATTTGGTAATGGGTAACCTTTAAATTTTATTTATAAATAGTTTTTATTAAAAGCTGCTTATCAAGAGCCTGTGCAGAATTGACATTTTTCACTTTCATATTTGTTCTTCATTTAAAAAATAAATTAAACTTTTTATTCTTTTTCTGTTTGTTTAAAAGAGATGAAGGAAGGGGAGGAATAAGCATTTTTCTTCAGTTGTTTAGTTTGGTCCCTCTGCAAACCAAGTCCATGACCTTTACATGGCGCACACCCATTCATGTTAGCCATGAGAGCCCCAGGGCGCGCCCCTGTATTTGTCCTCTGGTCTGTGACCAGAAGCATACAGTATTTGGTTATATTATTTTACAGCCTAGGTATCTGATAAATTAGCTTAAAAATTGAATATCTAGAACCTTTTTCTTCCTGCCTACTTAGTTAAATTTTTATCTCTTTTGGTTTTCTGTGTTAAATGTGTAAAGATACAAACTTTTTGGTTTGAATACAAGTCTGGAGGATATATTTTTATAAGTGATAAGACTTAGCTGACACTGGTAGGTGTGAAAAGTATAATACAGTGTTATATAGGAATAACAACTTGAATTCTGCCAATTTCTAGTTTTATAGATGTTTAGGGTAAGGTCCAGTTTTGTATGTTTTATTGATAATTAATTTCCATGTTTCATCTTTTTTATGGAGGTAAAAATTTTTTTTGCAAGTTGTTAGTTATCTGCATTCTACTAATTGTCCTATAGGTGGCATTGTTATAATTTGCTCATTTTTGCTTTCCACAAAGATTCATTATTGTTTCATCTTATTTTTTTTAAATAGTGATATTTATTATTTGTTTCTTCAGAATGCTGTATTAATTTTAGGATACTGAAATTCCATCTTAGTCTATATTTCATACCACACCTATCACCAAGGACTTTTGATTTGTTTATGTGATACCTTAAGAGATTAATCAAACTAGATCAGGTAGCAAACTCTGAATAAAACTGTTAACTTTGAAAAACAGACACTTTTCTCCTGAGCTAAATAATAAAAAATTTAATCTTTTAAGTGTTACAGCTGCATTTAGTACAGAATATTATTGCATTAAGATGAAAGAAAATTATTTATAAATGACAAAACATTTAAATGTTGTTAGTTTTTGTTTTGTTTTGTTTTGTTTTTTAAGGCCAGGTATAGGCAAGAATAAAGGCAAGTGGGCAGGAAGAGAAAGAAAGCAGACACATTTTTGTTTTATTTTTATTTTAGTTGTACATCTTGGCTGTACTCTCCAGCCCTGGGATATAAACTCTGGTCCTTGGGATGTGTGTGGACTGTGCTCAGCCAGAGATGGCAGACCTAAACACTATGCCACCTGGACATATTGAAATGTTGAGATTTTTGCAATGTTTTTTGAAATATTGTTGTTCTTTAATAGTTCATCAGCATTATAGGTGTGTGTGTGTTGAGGCAGTTTGGTGGTTGCAAGCATAGGTTTTAGATTTGAGTCCATATCCTTAGACTCTGTCCCTTATTAACTGTGTGAATTTAGACAAATTACTTCACTTGTTTGAAATTTGTTCAGTTTCTACAATAGTTGGCATTCTGGTTAGGACAAGGATACTATCGTCTCATGTATATTTGTACTCACAATGTCTGGCACTTAGTTACTCAGTTTTTGATGAATGAATAATAACTACATTGCAAGATTGCTATGCGAGTTAATGGTAAAGTGAATGTAAAGCAGATAGTAACTATTAGTTGCTGTTATTATTAACAATAATAGAAAATTCTCAGTCTAGTTATATATTAATTTTTTTTAAGACTCATCTCTCAGATGCTGTTTCAAGATTTCCTTTCCCTATCTGTACACCAGATGTTTTCATCTTGCTTTACTATTTTTTAAGCATATTTTTAAGGAACAAAGAGGCAGAGCCCTTCTTCCTTCCTCCCTCCCTCCCTCCCTTGTTATTGCCCCTGGTCCTAGGTCAAACTGAGGTCCTTGGGCTTTGCATGGTTATATCCCAGCTGCAGGTTTAGTGCTTGAGTCACCAGGGCGTGCCAAAGACCTTTTTTGTTAATGTAATTTTATCATATGTCCTTAATATCATCAGGTTAAGAGAAAATATTTTTGTTTTTAGAGAGAGGAGGAAGAAGCATTTTATTTTTATTTAGCTCACTGTGGTTGCTTGCCCACCCCCTGCCTCTCGACTCAAACTCAGGATTATGTGGCTTGCTCCTTGGGAGGCAGTTGACCTAACTGCTGCTCCACCAGGCACATCAATATTTGTATTTTTTTAAGGAAAATATTTCACAGTGCTATTAAGCAGTAATTTTGTCCACTTATACCATGGTTCACAAATGTAAAAACTATCTGGCTGGCAAGAATCAAGTGAAGATGAACATTTATATATAGTAAACTAACCAATTACTGGCATATAGAAGGTATGCAATGAATGGTGGTGTTTATTAATAGTATTGATATTAACATTTTAAGATACCTTTTCTACCATATAAAATTATTAAAATGTTTATTTCTTTAATGTCTTCTAGATTGATTTTTGTATACATTTAACTCAATCTGTTTTTTAAGAATTTTTTAATTTTTAAAAATTTATTGAAGGAACTTTGCATTATAATAATATATAGGCTTAAGGTGGGCATCATTTTGAATCAACATCTGTATATAATAAATTAAGTTTCTCACCAAAGCCCAGTTATATCCATTGCCATATAATCGATCCCTTTTACTCAATTTACCCACCCACCTCCCCTTCCCCTTTTCGTAACTGCTAATTTGATTCCGTAGACTGAAAGTCTGTTTTTCCTTTTTCTTTTTGGTTCATTAGGTTGTTTTATGTATCTCATATGAATGAAATCATATCATATTTGTATTTCTTCTAATTTATCTAAATTTCATTTAGTCTTTAAAATAACTGAAGTGAGCACTATTATCTCCACTTTATATTTGATGAAACTTTCAAAGGGGCTAAGTGACAATTCAACCCAAAATCATTCACTAGTGAGTGGTGGAATTAAAATTAAAACCTCTGTTCTTGCCACTAGTCCATCTTGTTTGAAGGCTGTTCTTGAGACTGAGCTGAGAGTACATACATCATATATAATAGCTTGCTTCCTATTATCTGCTGGGTTTTTGGTTTGTTTTTTTTTACACTCTACTCACATTTTCTGTTTTTCTTTTTAACTTCTGTCCTAATATAATAGACCAGGAAAGAATCACAGTATTTTGTTCTCTTTTATCTTTGAACTTTTAGATCATAAATTTGTTTTAATCTCCTGCTTTGCTGATTTTACTAAGTATCATTTTTTTTTTTTTTTCTTATTTTCATGCCTATTTCTAGGGCCAAAACATTATTGACCTACGTTAGTAACTTCCTCATGCCCTTGGTCTTACCTTCACTATTGTGGAAATAAATATTGTTACTGACTTAATCCCTTTTGCTGACTCCACAAGCACCTCATCACTTTTGAACATTTGTTAAATTCTTTTTTGTTGGCTTTTTAGTACTTGGTTATGTAGAGTAGATTTGATTTAAAGATTTTGTTAATTTTAGTTAACTACACTTTTTCTTCTGAAGATTTCATTTTTGTCAATGACAAAAGAACTATATCTGTAATTCTTATTTTTTAAAATTAGCCTGGACTTGAATGTAGCCTTAAATGCTTTTGTCAGTTTATGTCTTTCTTGTGACAGTAGTGCACCTAGGAATTATAGTAGGTGTTCAGTTACAGTATTTTATGTTAATTGTACTTTAGAGAATATTTGGTTGCCTTGTACTGTTCTTTATAATTTTTATTACTATGTTATACATCTTATGTATTATTTTCAGCTGTAAAAAATAATAATGGTAATAATTTGAAAGCTTATGCTTACTGAACTTCAACCATCACTGTGGTCCATACTGTGCAGTGTGCTTTGTGTACATTGTCTCTAATCCTCAGGGACTATTTCCATTTTGCAGATAAAGACATGGACCACTAACTTGCATGAGTAATAAGTATATGTATATTACACTTGTATTCTTTGGTCTCCATGTCCACATATTCATCAGTATAGATGTTCTTCTTAAATTCCTGTATTGAGTTGTCAAATCAAGCCATTTTTAAGGATTTTTTTCTAGAGGTTTTTTAGTTACAATAAAATTGAAAGGTATAGAAATTTCCCAAAGCCCCATGTCCCCACACGTGTATAGCTTTCCCCATTATCAGCATCACTCATGAGAATAGTACTTTTTTTATTGAGGTTCAACATATAATACTATATTTGTTTCTGTGTATGACATAATTATTTGATATTCAAATATATTGCTAAATGATCACAATAATACCCTAACTACAAAAATATTTTCCTAGCAATGAAAATTTTTCAGACCTTCTTTCTTAACGACTTTCAAATATGCAATACAGTATTATTAAATATAGTCACCATGCTGTAATAAGTCCTCTCCATGACTTATTTTATACCAGAAGTTTATACCTTTTGATCCTCTTTGCTCTTTTCATCCATCCTTTATCCCATCTCTGGCAACCACCAATCTGTTATCTTTATCTGTGAGCTTTGGTAGGGTTTTGTTTGTTTTTATTTTTTAGATTTCATGTATTGGTAAGACCATATGGTACTGTTTCTTTATCTGACTCATTTCTATTAGCATAATGTCCTCAAGGCCCATCCATGTAGTTGTAGATGACAAGATTTCAGTTTTTTTCTTTTTATTGACTGAATCCTATTCTCTGTGTGTGTGTGTGTGTGTGTGTGTGTGTGTGTGTGTTTGTACACACTATATGTTATTTATCCATTCATCCATTAAAAGAAAGTTTGTTTATCTTGGCTATTGTAATTAATACTGCAATAACTTTTGTCTTTTGATAAATATCTGGAAGTGAAATTGATGGATCATATGATAATTCTATTTTTAATTTTTTGAGGGACCTTCATGGTGTTTACCTTAATGCCTGCACCAATTTACATTCCTACCAACAGTGTGCAAGTCTACCTTTTCCTCCATATCTTTACCAACTTATTATTTACCTTTTGATAATAGCCATTTTAACTAGTGTGAAGTGGCATTTTATTATGGTACTTATTTTTCCCAATCAACATTCAGCCTTTATCGGTATATCCTAATCACCCACTGAAGAGCTGTAGTTTGTCTTTGGGTTATTCTTAGTGTTATATGTTCTATGGGTTTGGACAACTGTATAGATACATATATTTATCATTTTATATAGAATAATTTCACTGCCCTTAGAAATCTTCTTTGTTCTCTCCGTTCATCTCTCTTCTCCTACCTTCCTCTGACAACTACTAATTTTTTAATTGATTTCATAATTTTGCCTTTTCCAGAGTGTCATGTATTTGAAAACTTCCCATTTGTAGCCTTATTAGATTGACTTTTTAGTGATATGCACTTAAAGCTTCTACATGTTTTTTCATGGATTGAGAGCTCATTTCTTTTTAGTGCTGGGTAATATTTCATTGTTTGGATATACCACAGTTTATTCATCCACCTATGAAAGGAACTCTTGGTTGCTTCCAAGTTTTGCAATTATGAATAAAACTGCTATAAACATCAGTGTGCAGATTTTGTGTGGTTTTTGTTTCATTTGGGTAACTACGGAGGAGTGTAATTGCTGGATTATATAGTAAGAGTATGTTTAGTTTTATAAGAAACTGCCAAATCATCTTCCAAAGTGACTGCACTGTTTTGTACTCCCACCAATAATGAATGTTCCTATTCCCCCACATTGTTACCAGCATTTGCTATTGTTAGTGCTCTGAATTTTGACCACTTTTAATAAGTATGTATCCAATAATGTCTAAAATCCATTTTATTAGATAGCATTATGACAGTGGACTGATTTTTTTTTTTTTCATTCAACATTCTTATTCTTCCTTACTTCTGTATCATTCCCTTCCATTAGTCCTAGGGTGATACTTTTACTTCCTCTTAATCATGTATCAGTTGTTTGTTTTCGAGATGTAAGTTATGTTTTTATTGATTAAATATTTTAACTCTTTGGTTAGAAGTTGCTTACTGCTTTGTAATTTATAAACTGCTTATTGTACAGCATTTAAGTTCAAAATGAGATCATCGTTCTTTTGCTGTTTAAAAATACACCTTAAGATACTAGTTTTTTGCATATTGAAATTTGCTATCCAAGTCACTGGAAGATAGGGGTTAAAGTAGTTAATACCTGATCATTTAAGTTTTAAGGACTAAAGTGGGAAATAAGATTAAAATGGTAAATAGATTTGGTTTCCAGATAAAAAGGAAATGTTCGTGTTAGATGTGCCCCCCCCCCCCCCCCCCCAGGGAAAGGTACAGGCAGGAATGAAGGCGAATAGGCAGGTAAGCAGAAAGAGAGAGGAGGTAGAAGCACTTAATTTAGTTGTTTATCTTGGTTATTGTCCCACCCTCCCTCTACTCTGCCCCAAACAGAGAGCAGAGCACATTTAGTGGAGGAATTTCCAAAAGGGAAAAAATTCTCACTCAGCTAAAAACTTGGGAGCACCCCTGATTAACTATTGTTTATTGCTTTGTTTGTTTGTATTTTTAGCTCCCCAAGGCTATCACTTATTTCCAGACCAGTGCTGATACAGGATATACAGGGATCCTTGTGATGTATATGGGGTTATGTTCTTGAATGAAGGCAGCTGACCAAACCACTACCCAAACCAGGGCCCACTGCATTAAATGTCTTAATTACCAGTTTAATAAAATCTTTACTGAATGTTCCAGTGGTCTGTTGCTGTGTAACAAACTGAGTGAGAGTTAAAATAACAACCTTTTTTTGTGTCTCACGATTTTATAGGTCAGGAATCCAGGCAGGGCTCAGCTTTATTCATTTGTTATTGTTGCTGGAGATTACTTCAAGGTATTCATCTGGCTGCTTTATATGATCCAAGATAACTTCAAATGATGAGTGTTATCTTGGTGGAGATGGCCAGAAGATTGGGCTCAGCTGGGACATCAACTAGAACACAGAATCAAAGAACACAGAATCACCAGCATGGCTGTTTCATGGTAGTCTGACATTTGGCATGGTTGATCAGTGCCCCCAGAAAGTGTAATATGCTTTAGTGAAAGCTACAAGGTTTCTCATAACCTAGATTTGGGAATCCCCGGTCATTTCTGTCATGTGTTATTCCTTATAAAAGTCAACCGAAGTCCATCCAGATTCAGAGGGAAATTAGACTTCACCTCACTGTGAAGATTAGCAAAGAATTTATGGTCATTTTTAAAATGCCACAGTGAATTACACCACTACTTTAAATTGTGTAAATTAAAGTGAAAAATGAATTTGTGGTAGAGCTGGCAAATGGTTTCATTTTCTACCATTTCTAGCATATTTCTACCATGAACAGATTTAAACAATTATTGTTAGAGCAGCTTGTAACTGAAGTTGATCTTTTACTGGAACTCATGCAAAACATTTATTGGTTTGCTTTTGAAAGAGTTTGGTTTTGTTAAAAGTAGAACTAAACAGTTTTTTTCCTTTAAACATGTATGTTCTCTTTCTAATATTTGGATTTTTTTCCCCATTTTTTGAAAAAAAACAACATACATTACTATAAGTTTAAAGCATACAGCATGATCGTTTGACTTAAATATATTGTGAAATGATTATCATAGAAAGTTGAGCTGTATAGATCATTTTAAGGATTTTGGCTTTTATTCTAAGTGAGACGAAGAATGTTATTGAAGGATTTTGTTCAGAAAGGAGTGACATGATCTGACCTATATATTTTAGTCTCCAGCTGCTATGTTAAATTGCCAGGTAGTAGCAAGGGTAGAAAAGACCTATTAGGAAACTATGAGGGAGACAGAAATGATCAGATTCCAAGTATAGTTTTAATGTAGAGACTTGTAACTCAAAAGTGGAGTGCGAAATAAATCAAGGACACCACCAAGATTTTTAGCTAAAACAACTGGAAAACTTAGTTGTTGTTAATCAAAATAGGGAATATTGCAGATGGAGCTCATGTGTTAAAGTAATATAGGAAACTTGTTTTGCATATATTCAAGTTGGAGATGGCTGTTAGGCATCAAATGGGGAGGTCAAATAATATACCATAACTACTGGTCTATCAGCCTGGAGTTCAGGAGGACAGTCCAGGCTGGAATCATTAGCATAGATGGTATTTAGTATCCTGAGACAGAGAAATCTCCCAGGGAGAGTAAAGAAGTGGTTATAGAAATGAAAATTATGAGTTGGACTCAGGATATTAAAGTGAAGAAAAAAGGAAGTAGAAAGGTATTAATGCCAGACAGCGAGAATTTATAAAGTGAGGCATTGTAGAAATGGGTAAATGAAAGGTAAAATTTGTTAAGAAAATAACAAGCAAAAACATATGCACCCAACAAATGGCTAAATAAACAAAAAAAATTGAAACGTGAAGACATGACACAATGCAGGTATAAAATTAGAGATTTAATACAGAGTTTTAGTACCAGACAGATCCAGTAGAAACAGGTAGGTGTTGATACTTAACAGGCTTAATAAAGAAATATGTGCAGAAATTCAAATGAAGAATATAATATTTTTTAAGTTAAAAATCACTTTGGTTTCAAGAGGAATATGTGATTCCATTCCATTTTGTATGGTAGTACAAAATGACCCTTTATTTCATCCTTCATCATGTGTATGTATTGATGCCGATCACTTTTGATTTACTGATGCTGTGCTTGATCAGAATATCATAATGAGTAAGACCCACCATTTTTGGTCTTCTTAGAAATTAATGTCCAGCATGGGATGTGGTTGTTAAACACGAGTTAAAGAAATTGTTATCTTATTATAATTTTAACTGTACTTTTTTAGGACAGAGTACTTGAGATTATGTTTTAACAGTGGATATAATCTCATCTAAAAGATCACAGAATGCTTCCCCAGGGCAGTTACTAGAATTGGAATTAGATAGCCTAAGCAATTGAAGAAGAGTTAGTTTACTTTTGAGGAAGTGAATAGATCTCTAGGATGAGGATAAAGGCTTATAACAGACAATGAAGCAGAAGGAGGATTTTCAGAACTAAAATTCTGAAACTTTGGTATCATGTTGAAAGGTGGAAAAAGGATTGTATGGATATGAGTCTGAAGGAGACAAGTAGTAAACCTAAATTAAATCAATAATTTGAGTCCTTGAGTAAAACCAAATAATCTGTCATTATCAGTTGAAGAAATAATATTCTTTCCAAGGTCACAAACTGATGCCCTGTAGGCCAAATCCACCTTGCAGACTAGTTTTCCTTGGCCCATATGGTGTTTTTGTGGGTTTGGTTTTGTTTTTTTTAAAGAACGTAACCAAAATTTAAAGTTGGGAAAAGAAAAAGAAAGGGGGGGGAAGGGCAGATTTCCAACTTCTCTTGAATACTTAAAGGTCTAACATCATCACCTAATTTCCCAGGTAGCAACAATCAAGTGGAATTGCTGCTTTGGACATTCAATCTCCAGGATGATTGTCACTTCCTTCTTGTTTTATATCCATCCTTGCATTCACTTATTTAGAGTGACTTCATAGTAAGTGCATTTGAGTTTGCCCCCCATATACATACATAGCTATGTATACATACATATACTTAGGTATGTATACCTATATGTATACATACATATACACATATGCATAGATATGTATGTAGGTACATATGCATATATACACACATATTTATACGTACATATATTTGGCTTCGGCATTAGGAGCTCCTAAGCAAAGATAACACAAGGAAAAGAGCTTTTTTTGAATAGAGAATCATATTTTGATTGAAAAAGGCTCTTTCAGAAGTCCGGTTGTACATAGGATGTGTGTGGTAAAATGCTTATCAGGCCAACAGTTAAGCACAGCATTTATTCAGCATGTAAAACTGCCTGTTATTTTGATAGGATCTAGGGATATAAAAACAAACAATAACGTCTGTGCTGTCAAGTAGTTCATAAACTATCATGAAGCTGAGATTTTCATAATTACAATGTGATGTAAATAGGGAAAAAAATATACATTAGATACAGATATAGCATGAGGTTACATAAATCAGTTTTAGAAGAACAACTCAAGTAGCAGTTTTTAAAGATAGAACAAGATGTAAGTAATCGCATATATTTGGGTAATAACACAAATAAAAATAGTCAGCAATAGCTTAAAATGACGTTATTAGCAATGCTGTTTCCTGTCTACTATAGAGTTAACTAGTGCAGACAGAAATAATGTTATTGGAGTTAGGTAGTTAGGCCACTTAAGGAGAGGCAATCTGAAAATCAGTAGTTGTGGCTCCAAGAACTTGCTCAGTGAGGTCTTTTTTTCTTTTCTTTTCTTCACTTCTTTCCCTCCCTACCTTCCCACTTCCTCCTCCTCCTTTCCTTTCCACCTATTTTATCTTAACTTCCTTTCTCCTCTCTTTATTTACTTAGCTATCTCGAGGTTTTCCACGCCTCCAGCAGCTTGTTGTCTTTGGATGCCTGTCTTGGCCAACTCCAGTTCTTTCCAACTTCACTTTTATCTTTTCCATGTTTTGAAAATACTGTAAGAATTCATTCAGGTAGATAGATTCTCTTAGACAATAGATCTATGCTTTATCTTCAATTTGTCAAGTTATTTAAAAAATCAGTTCATCTCACTTTATAAAAAAGTTTTATGAATGATAGTTCAGAACATGCATTCTTTTAAAGTACAGATGAAGACAGTAGGCAGGCAAGCTAGAAGAAGAGGGAGAAGCATTTTTATTTAGTGTATATGTACATTACTAAATCATGTGTTTATGTTTGAATTTTTAGAAATTGTCAGTATATGACCAGTATGTCCAATAAGTTTTCTAATTCTTTATGATTGCTTTTTAAGAAAAAATATTGAACCTTGGAAAATGCTTCTAGTTTATTTAAGGGAATTAATAATTCTGTGTGTTTACAATTTTCTTGAGGTTAATTTACATAATATAAAATACATCTATTATAAATATGCAGTTCACTAGCTTTTGCTATATTTTAAAGGTTGTGTAATCATCAGCACAATCCAGTTTTTAAACTTTTCTTTTCATCACCACCCAAATTCCCCTCAAGCTGTTTGTAGTCATTTCTCTTTTCCCAGACCCCTTCCCCAGCCTCGGGCAATTCGGATCTATTTTTGTGAATTTTTCTGAGCAGTTTATTCTAAAGGAATCATATATGTAGTCCTTTACATTTGGCTTCTTTTTCTTTGTGTAATGTTTTTGAGATTCAGCCTTGATACATATTAACATGTTCTTTTTTATTGGTGAATGATATTTCATTGCATTGGTATACTATATTTTGTTGATAGATACTTAGACCAGTTCCAGTTTTTGACATTAGCGGGTAGTATTTCTTTGAACATTCATCAACAAATCTTTGTGTGGACATTTCTCTTAGGGAGGTATATTCCTAAGTATGTTATTACTGAGCTGTGTTATAAGTTAACGGTTTATGAAACCATGTTTCAAAGTGGCTGCTTTATAGGACATTCGGTCCTCTCTGAAACATCTGTTGAGAAATTTGGTCCATGAAAAAAGGTCCAAATGACCATTTGATCCATCCAAAATGTCATTAGTATTTGGTGGTCTTATCTTCCTTAGCATGAATAGTTAAAATTAGTCTCACACTTTTACAAGATTAGAACCCTGACCCGTCTGCCTAATCCCTTGACCTATTACCAGTGAGACAGGCTACTAAGGCAAGCAGTGATTGACAGTACAACCACAACATTATTATTAGACTAATACAGTATGATAGTAAATCAGTGCTGTTAACCAAAATTGTAAATATGAGCTCTCTGAACCCATAGACATTTTCTAAATCTGGATGTTTTGATAGAACCAAATATCAGGGTTCTTTTGGCATAACCAAATGAATGTCTGCTAATCTTATCAGCATTTTATGTGGGTTCTAATTCTCCACATCCTCACCAATACTTGATATTCTCTGTTATAGCCTATTAGTGGATACATGGTATCTATTTATGGGTTTAATTAGCATAGTCTTAATGGCTATTTGATAGTACTTTTTTGTGCTTTTAAGTCATTCATGTGTCTTTGGTGAAGTGTATGTACAAATAAGTCTTTTTGCCCATTTGAAAATAATTTTGGCATTACTGCACTGGCTAAAACTTCTGTGCAACATTCAGTCATAGCAAGAACAGACATCTTTGATCTCATTCATGTGTGGAATATAGAGAAACAAAACAAACAAACATACAGACCAAGACAAAACTAACGCTTGGATACTGACCACAGAACTGAAGATACCAGAGGGGAAGAGGGTGGAGGTGGGTACAAAGAGTAGTAGGCATCTAATGGACAGTGGTGGAGGCTATTAGAAATTTGGTAATGGGCTTAGTGTGTTGTATATTTGTCGAAGAGTGAATTGGCACATCTAAAACTTACATTTTGCTGTAAATCATTGTTATCTCAGTTTAAAATTAAAACATAACCACAAACGCATCCTTGTTCTTCTAGTATTTAGGTGAAAGCTTTCATCTTTAATTATGTTGTTTCTTGTAGACTTCAGGTGCCCCGTAAGTAAACTGAAATTTCCATGAGCGTTTTATAATGAAGGAGTTTTTGTATTTTTGTGATGTTTTTTCCAGCATCTGTTGAATTGAGCATGTGGTTTTTGTTCTTTATTCTATTAATATGCAGTAGTTCCCCATCTCACCTTACCTGCAATTTCACTTTTCTGTGGTTTCAGTCGCTTGAAGCCAACTGTCATTAGAAAATATGTACAGTAAGGTATTTAGATGGTCCACAGTCATGTAACTTTTATGATAGCATATTAGTAAATGATTCAATTTTTATTTATGTTGTTAATGTCTTATTGTACCTAATTTAAATAAATTAAACTAATCATTGGTAGGAAGGTAGGTATATATGCATGTATGTATAGGAAAAACATATATGGGATTCTGTGCTATCCATGGTTTCAGACATCCACTAGGGTTCTTGGAACATATCTCCTGTGGGTAAGAGAAGACTGCTGTAGTGTTTCACATTGTTATTCAGATGGTTAAACTACTTTGCCTTCTCAAGGTAAATCTCAGTAATAATGTATTAATCTTTCTTATATATTGCTGACTTTGACATGCTAATTTTTTAAAAGGTTTTTTGTGTCTGTATTCATGAGAAATATTGATCTGTAATTTTCTTGTTTTGTCTATTACTGATCTCATAGAATGAGTTCCTTTTTATGTATTTTATAAGCTTAATCAGTGACTCCATCTATTCCTGTGCATTTCTTAGTACTGAGGTTTTTAGTATGTAGTTTAATGTCCTTTTACAAAACTGTTCAGATTTTCTGTCTCTCGTCAGTTCTGGTAATTTCTGTCTCTCTGGAGTTTTCTTCATTTTTAATATAAGTTCTTATTTGTTGACATAAAGTTGTTCATAATGTTCCCTACGATCATTTTAACTTCTGAAGGGTCAGCAGTATTTCTTCATTTTTGGTAGTTTGTCTCTTCTTTATTTTCTTGGCCATATAGTTATCTAAGGTTTTGTCAATTATGTTGATTTTTTTTTCCCCATAAGAAAGCCAATTTTTAATTCATTGATATTTTTATTTTCAGTTTTGTTTCTTTTGTTTTGCTTAATATTTCTTATTTCATCCTTTGATAATTTATTCTTTTATTTGTTTAAAGTGTAAATGCTTATTAGGTTATTAATTTGAGACTGCTTTCTAATATGGACATTTAAATCTATATATCTTCCAATAAACACTGCTTTCGCTGTATCACGTAGTTTGACAAAATGGGTTATTTTCATTTTTTATTCAGTTCAAGATATTTTAATTTCCCTGGTGATATCATCTTTGATCCATAGGTTTTTTGCAGATTCTTTGTTACACATTTTTAACTTTATTCTATTATTGTTAGGCAACATCGTTTTTATAATTAAAAATTTACCTAGGTTGTAACCCAGCATGTAGTCAATTCTGGAGAATACGTGCATGTGCAAGAAATACACATGCTAAACAGTCTTTGGGTGGCATATTCTATTAATTTAAATTAGGTCAAATTGGTTGGTAGGGTTGATTGAGTCTCTTAAACCTATACTGACTTTCTAGTTCTATTTCTCCATTCAGTTCTTTCAACTCTGCTTCATGTATTTGGTGGTTTCGTTGTTAGGTATAGATGAATACAATAAAAAATGTGTTATCTTCCTGATATAATAGTGACCCTTTGATATGTGAAAAATATCTCTTTGTGTTTAGTTATATTTACTCAAAATTTTTTTAATCTATTACTAATATTATCATTTCATTGTTATTACTGTTTGAATGGATTTTATTTTCTGTTCAACTATTGTGTCTTTGAACTTAAAGGGTATCTTTTGTAGAAATATGTGACTGGATCTTGATATTTTATTCAGCTTGAAAAATATTTGCTTTTTGAGTGTCATGTTAATCTCTTTAATGTGATTATTGATATAATTGGATTTGTACCTGCCATTGTTTTTTTACTGCCTTCTTTTGGACATATAAATATTCTTTCAGTATATCATTTAAATTCCTCTGGATTTTTTTTATCTTAACCATTTTTAGTTATTTTCTTAGAGTTTGTTATAAGGATTATCATATGCTCAACTAATCACATTCTAATTTTATAGTTGAATTTTTATCCCAACAGTGGAAAAGGAAAGTTCAACTAGATTCATCTAGAATACTAAGTTTTAAGAAAAAGTATTTTCTAAATAATCATACATTTTTATGGGTTAATAATTCTGTTTATTTTATATTTCTAAGCTATGGTATCATCAGTTCTAATGTGTTTTCCATAATAGTTAACTATTTACATTTAGTAGAATATGTATCTAGCTCTAAATGTAGTAATAGAATCCATATTCACTTTTATTATTACTTGAGTTTCTGGTTATTTGTAATAATTATATTATAAAAATAATATATTATTAAACTCCCCATTTCATCAACTGTAGTATTTGTCTTCATGATTGGTCTCCAAAAGCTTCATACATCTTTAACATTTCTGCTTCTAATATAAACTAGGCAAGTTGAGCTAGTAACTCTTAAATTTTCTTTAAAAATCTGTGATTTTATTTGATCAGAAGTGTCTATGGAAATTAGTGTTCAACTTAATTTGATGCAGTTGCATAGTGTTTCCTCAAAACATCCATTTTGGTTGATACTGATCATATAGCAGTAGAGACATTTTTTCATTTCTGAGCTCTGTTTTAGAGGGATGAGATAAAGAATTTCACTTTTAATGTAATAATTAAACCCAAGGCTGAGCAGATTTTTTGTTAATTGCTTCAGAAATCTGCAGGTAAACTTACTAGAGTCCATTTAACCTTTCTTGCTCCCTCGTCTACACAGTTATTTTTATTTAATAAATTAGAAGTTAGTAATATAACTTGCTGTTTATGGATCTGTTTTGAGTTCTGTGCTCAATTTTTCCAAGGATTTTAAATTACAAACCTATGTAAAACCTTCTTAATGTGATTAGAGTACTGAAAAAAGATGGGGGGTTAGTTTAGAGTTCATTAACATGTGATTTTCTTTCTAGTCAAAATAAACAGGAGGCTGCTGATGTATATGTAAAGATTTTAGTTTTAAGATCACATGGTTATGTTTATCACTTCCTGATGTTATCATATTAAATATTTGAATTTTCTCAGGATCTAGATTTCAAACATTTTTAGTGTTTAATTGTATAAAACCTTGAATTTTTCTTCTAATCTCTAGCAATTTCCCACTGTTTTCATTTCATTTTAACGTACTTACCATATGACCATCATTGTGTTAGGTGTTAGGGGAAGAGGAAAAGAATAATGAAGACAGGGTTTTGCCTTTATGGTATCAGTGGAATGATTATAGAATATAAGTATGAATGATCAGATCCTGATTTGTGTGGGTGTAATACAAGAGTTTATTAAAGGAAAAGTTTCTGAAATAAAATAGTAGACAATGGTTACAGGAAGAAATAGAGTTTGAAGGATAAGTAGCGTACATTTAGATATAAATAAAGAACATTGTAAGGAAATATATTAGCTCAAGACTTGAGGATAGTTTGTTATGGGAACAGTGAAAAGATCATTCTGTCAACAGTGGGGAGTTGGAATAGGGAAAAATATAATTGAAGAGAAGTTATAAATTATGGCGGAGATTGAATGTAAGAGTAAGGGCTTTGGAATTAAATTTATTGGGGTTAATTATGAAAGTAAGTAATAAAAAACAGTTGTTTAATAGCAGTTCATTGCATAACTATATGAAGGACCATTCAGGCAGAGAAATACTGAAATTAAAAAAAAAGATTTAATTGGTAATTGCAATATCCAGGTGACTAACATTGATAATTTCTAATTTGGATTGGAGTAACAAAATAAAAAGGGAAGATTTATAACCTGAGAGTTTGGATTACTAATGAATGGGAACAGTAGCAGAAATTATAAGTTTATAGGAAATGATTTTAATTTTAGAAATGTTGTTTGAGGTGGTAACACTTAGAGCAAAATGATTGTTGAATGTTAGGCATATTGAACATTGTTACCGTAAGAGTTTGTAGTGCCAATAAAGAATCATGAATTATATTTCATAATGGAGCCATAGTCTTTGAGAAGCCATGAAAATAAGTGAATTTTGGAAGAGGTACACACATAAGGCTAGATTTGGGAAATAATGGAAAAGAATGAACCACTGGAGAAAGTAGAATCAGTGAAAAGTCAATCAGTAAGATACAAGAGAGAAGATAGCATTATAAAAGCCAAAAGATTAAATTGTGCCAGAATAGAAAGATTTATTCACAGGTATTGATGTTGGAATACTGCTACTCTCTCTGTTTCTCTCATTTTACCTGAATTTTAAAGGTCAATCATAATCTTCCCTTGCGTACATCTTCCATTCATTTGTCAAGTTGAATGTGACTGGAGAAAACTAATAAAGCCGTGATGACTGACCTCACTTTAATGAGAGTGTGTTCTTAATACTCTCAGTAGTTGTACCACTTATTTCATCCTTTCACTTTCCTTGCTCTCCTACATGACTGGTTTATACGTTCTCTCCTCTCCTCAAAACCTCCAGCATCTCCTCCTTCATCTTTAATTTTAACCAACTTCTTGTTCAGTGAAAAGGTTGAAGCAATCGAATTTTCACAAGTATCCCATATCGCACTTATCTACCTGCCAGTATCTATACTTAGTATATATAAGTGTATGCTAGGTCCCTTTTGTTATTATAGATGAATTGTCCAGATTCCCTAACACCAGAATCTCACTCCCTTGCATATCCAAAGAGCCCACTCCTGGTAATTCTCCTCTCTCTCTCCTGTGTCTTTTCTTTTTTTTTAACTTTCTTTTTTCCCCACTTGATCATTCATTTTTGCAAGCATGCAATGTTATTTTTCCCATTTTAAATGAAAAGTTTTTCTCTTGGCCCTCCTGCTATTGCCATATCCTTGACTCCCTTTTACAGAAGTTGCCTAGATTTGCTCTTATTCTTCTCTTCCCATCTTTCTTAAGGTTTTTGCTGTTATATTCTACCACTTTTAAAGTCAGTCTTCTGGGGTCACCAGTGACTTCAAGTTGCTAAGACCAGTGTCGGTTCTTAGATTTCAAAAATAAGTGATGTAGCTGATAGCTCCTTTGTCATTGAAGGTCTTATGTCTTCCAAGACAATTGCATTAAAATTGCTGTATCAATACCACTGCTAACATAAAACATAGTAGGTAAGTATCAAGATTTCTTTTCAATCCTTTCTGTCCTTAGAATATATCTCAATGTCTTTATTTCTTACTAATAAATCGCCACAGATTTGGTTGCTTAAAAAATAGAAATTTATTGTTTCACAGTTCTGGAGGACATAAGTCTAAAATCGAGGTGTCAGCAGGCCTACTCTCCATCCAAAGGCTCTAGGGAAGAATCCTTTGTTGCTTCTTCCAGTTTCTGATGATTCCAGATATCTCTTGGCTTTTGGCTATGTAACTCCAATATGTACCTCCATTTTTGTGTTGCCTCCTCTTTGTCTTATGTGTTTCCTTTGTCTTTTATAATGATATGCTCAGTGGACAATGGATTTGGGGCCAGCTTAAATTCAAGATGATTTTATCTGGAGGTCGATAATTATATTTGCAAAGACCCCTTCCCAAATAAGGTCACAAGTCACACTCATAGGCTCTGGGTGGAGGGAGACTACACCACACACACACACACACACACACACATTTTCATTTATTCTTCATTAAAGAAATCATTGTATTTTGTATACACTTTTTTCACATCTAACTTTTTCATTAATACAGCCTGGAAATTATACCTTATCAATTCATAAAGCTGATTCTTACTCATTTTAACTACTACGTAATATTGCACTGTATAAATGTACCATGGCTTATTCACTCAATTTCCTATGCTTGAGCATTAGATTGCTTATAAAATTTTACTATTGAAACATTACTATAGTGAATAACACTTTGCTAATGTTTTACGTATTTGTGGTGGGTAGATTAAGTGGAATTACTGGGTCAGAAGTTTAGATAATTTTGTATATAATTTTGTTAACATGCTGAATGCTAAATTGAACTCCATTTTACATTCTAACCAGCAATGTGTGAGGTTGCCTATTTCTCCACAGGCTCAACCACAGAATATTTTTACATATCTCATTTGTCAGGTTGGCTAAAATTTAAAAACTTAGTATCTCAGAATAGTTTTGATTCATATTTCTTATTTTAAGTATGAGGTTGTGCATCTTTATGTTTAAGAACCATTGTATAACTTTTGTACCTGAGTGATAACAAACTAGTTTTGAATCCTGGTCCCATGTCTTAACTAATCTCTAAAAATGAAGATAACCAGACTTAGCGGGCTTTTACAAAGATTAATTTTTTCAAAAAATCAACAATGACTAGTGTATATTGGCCAATAAATGTATACAAAATTCTTTTCTCCCCTTCTGTACCTCAGAATATAGACCAAAATTACAGCCCATTAAGTTACACACAATCTTTTCCGTAAAGGAAACTTTATGATTTATTAAGCAATACAAATTGCACAAAGTATTGTCTAGGGTAGATGTTGTATGAACGTTTTTGCTTTCACATTCTGAAAATTGTAACATATAGCATTTATCTATAGTTAATAGTGCTGTCTTTTAAATTTGGAACCATCATTCACATGTTAGAGCAAAACCAGACTTTCTTTGGAAGAAGATTCTAACCTGACTGAGGTTTCTGTGTTGAAATAGAACATACTGGGGGTAGACCCCATAAACTTCATAAAATTATCTTCTTTTTATTTTCCTTGCCTTGAATGATTTACTGATAAAACTTATCACTGCCTTTAGTAGCACAAAGTGCCTACATTCAGCTGTGTGCTTTGTGCCATCTCAGTTTTTCAAAAAGTCCAGTTTTGAGAAAATACATTAATGGAAGACTACCTAATTGGTAGCATTTTGCTCATTCATCTGAATGTTTAAAATTGTACTCTTAAACCATACCATTAGAGATCTGTGTGCTTGCATTTCATTATTTTGACTTTATGTAGACTTACTTTTACTGAATTGTGTATTTAGGGTGTAATTTTTTTTTTTAAGAGAAAAGTGACCTGGTAGGCCCAGGTGGAGTAGTGTTTAGGTCACTTGGCTCCAAAAGGGTGGGGAAACAGTGAATAACTAAATCAAAATCAAATAGAATTCTTTCTCCTCTCCCTTCCTGCTTGCTTACTTACTCAACTTCTTTCCTTTAAAAAGGCCTCCATCTTTCCTTTAAAAAGAAAAAGAAAGTGACCTAAGACAGATTTGGTTTTTTTTAAAGGATGCTTTAAAAACCTTTTTTCATTATATTACTCAACATAATTATGAGGGCTCACTGGTAAGATTTTTTCAGTTTATAGTATCTAGGAAAAGCTGTGCTTCTGAATAACTGCTTCACTTTTATAGACACTGTTTTATTCTTTGATTTAGTAACTAGGTAGCTTAAGCCATGCTGAGGGCCAACTCTTAGAATTTTGGGGAGCAATATAATGTGCTTTCTTCTGTACCAATTACTTTCTTTATCCCAATGTATGTTTGTCATGAATCCTTCACCTGTTTTTTTGTTCCCTCCTATTTATTCTTCTGTAAACTGCCTCAAATTCTTACAGAATGAAAGCAGCATGTTATGTATGTTTGCAAATGTATGTGTATGTCTATATTACATCTTTAGTCGCCCAAGGCAGAACCTAGTAGTTGCCCTAAATTCTTCTCCCTCACTTACCTCCCACATTTGAGTGGTCAATAAGTTTCTCTTATCTCTCTACATCTGTTTACTGTTAGCTGACCCTGTTTTTTTTTTTTTCAGGATCTCATTGTTTCATGAATGTATTTCCTACCTTATTTTTCTTCCTACCTACATTGTGATGGTTTCTGCTCTTTTATAGAGAGCATGTTCTAATCCCAGGATCTGTTCATATTAATCTCTTAGTATAAAATCCTTCTGTGGCTGCCTATAGCATTGCATCATATTTTGACTCCTTATTAACTTTACTTTTTCGTGATTAGCATCTATCCATTTTATAAAATGTTCTCATTGTTCATACTTTCATTCTATTCATTCTGAAGTACTTGAAAAGTCTTAATTCTGTCATTCAGTTTCACACCTTTCTACCTGGTTTTTCCGTCACCCTGACTTTCAAAATTTATTACAAGTAATATCTTCCACAGAAGCCTTACCCTGTTATCAATGTGTTCTCTGGATTAGTAGCATTAGCATTGTATCAGAAAATTGTTAGAAATGCAAATACTTAGATATAACTCAAAACCTACTAAATTAAAAACGAGAGGCCCAGCAATCTGTAGAGCCCTATTTTCAGATTTAAGCATATATCAGAATAATCTGGAATGGTTTATTTATTATTTGTTCAGATACCAGTTCCCATTACTAAAAATTCTGATTTGAGTGGTTGTGATCAGTCCAGTTCTTTGTCACTTCTGTATCCAAGTCCTTTTCATGTTACTGTGCAGTTCATTCCACTCCTCAGTTGAGAGAATATTTTTCTCTTCCCCTACACTTTGTATTTGGCCAGAAGATGTATTTTGATCATTGGATGTGACAAAACTAAAGGCTTGAAAAACTTCTGCCAATCTCCAGAGACCAACATGTCCAAGTATGGCCCACTGGTTCTAGACGGCAGTTGAGTGATTATTTTAAGATACTGGGTTTTCTTTTGGGTATAAACTGTGGTTGAAGTTCCAAGACCTTTAGCAAATAGTGTCAAACAATAACTAAAGCAGTTCTACCAATTTTGTACATTCTCATCAGCTTGTATGAAAATTCTGTTACCATTCCAACACTTGGAGTGATTAGTCTTAAATTTTATTGTAGTGTCATCTCATTGTGATTATAATTTACATTTCCCTAAAGAATGGTAAAGTGATGAACCTGTCATATGGACTGTTGGATCAACTTTGATTCAGTTATCCATATTATAATTTTATTCTGTGAGGAACAGGAATTACTAACCTAACTGGCACTGCATCTTAATACTATTCCTGCTAAATAGAAAAAGAACTACTCCCTGAAGAAAAAGTAGATTTCCAGTGCTGGAGAAGGGAAAGTATGAGATAATGTCAGAGCCATCTTACTGCACTGGAAAGTAAGGAATTGTTTAAAGAATGATAGGGCATAGCAGAAGGACACTGCTTGAAGGAATTGTCACTTTCTAAATCTGGGACATTTTGAGCATCAAAATAAATAATGGTATTAATGAATTATAGACATTGAATAAAAAGAAATCCCTGAATCCAAACAGATATGAATGAACAAACGAATGAACAAACAAATGAATGGTAAATAGGAAAAAAAGGAAATTCTCCATTACAGTAAAATTCCAACTAATAGATATAACAGATTGATAGTTTGAAAATCATTAATGGTTCCAAAATTAGGAAGCAAAAGTTTGATGGGAATCAGATATTTACAGTCTCAAATTAGCTCTTTATAAATTACTTATTAACTATCTACAATAGGTAATTTACAGTGGAGAACCTGACCCACATCAGCTTAGTGATATGATCAAAGTTATCATTGCCAATATTAAGAAAAAACTGGTAACAGATGTTTTTTGATATAATGCACTAAGAAGGCACCTCTGTGAAATTTATATCAAAAATACCTCATGAGAATCTCATTGTAACACCAAATAAACCCAAGTCGATGGTTCTCACAAATGAGTTTTCCCATGCCCTTAAAAGGTTATCAAGGTCAGTAAGTGACTGTCTGAAGAATTATCTAGATTCAGTGAAAACATATGTCTCAATTAAGAGATAAAACAACTCAAAGCATTATGTGATCCTGAATTTATTTGTGAACCATGGGGGGAAAGTTGCTATAAGAAGAGACTGTTTGATACAGTTGATAAAATTAAAATAGGGCTAGGGATTAAATGAATGAAATAAGTGCTGTAAAGAAAACACAGACTTTAGTAGTTGTTTTTTTTAAAAAAAAAAAACAAAACATTAAGTCAACTAGTTACTTCTTTTTCATAATTTTTTATTACGAAAAATTTTTAGATTTGTGGAAAGTAATCCCTCCCAAAATAGAGGTGCGGCATTCACCCAGCCTCTCTCAGTAGTATCATTGTACATAACTACTACTCTCTAAGAGTTTGTTTAGATTTATCTAACTGTGTGCACTCTATGCATGTGTTTCTATAAAGTTGTGTTATGCATGTAGTTTCCTGTAAAAACATACAGACTTTTTTCATCACCACAGGCACCACTCCCTTGTACTATTGCTTTATAGCTGTGCACTTGTACTCCCTGTCTAACCCCCGGAATCTGCTGATCTGCACTCATCTCTTATGTTGATATTTTAATAATGTTACATAATCTCATATAGTATGTTGTCTTGATATTGGTATTTTTCATTCGCTTGATTTCTTTGAGATGATCCAAATTGTTATATGTTTCAGTATTTTGTTACTTTTTATTGTACAAGTAGTACATGTTATAGATTAGCACAGTTCATTTAACAGTTCATCCATTGAAGGATCGTTGACATGTCCTAGTTTGGGGCTATTACAGGTAAACCTTCTATGGACATTCATGTGAAGGATTTTGAATGAACATGTTTCATTTCATAAGTAACCGAATATTTTTCTTACATTAGCATATTTTTTTAAGTTTATTCTCAGGCAATTATTTTTAAACTTTATGACAAACCTTTGTTCCTTATAGTATTTTAAGGCTGTAATTCTGTAAATACAGTGCTTTGAATTCAAGCTTTATTTTTAAGGAATATGTACAGCCTGTATATAAAGGCAGAAATAGATTCAAAACTAAGCTACTATAGTTACCATGTTCAATAACTAAGGTATATATGTAAATGGCTAGTAATTAACATTTGAATATGAATCTAATTTTTAATCAAAGGGTTTTTTTTTTTTTTTCAGTTAAATTTTATTTATTGAGGTGACTTTGATTTAAAAACATGTTTAGATATTCAGGTTCTCTAGTCATCGACTATATAACACAGCATACCAAATTGCCTAATCTTCTGCCACTGTCCTTTGGCCCTCTACCACCCCTTTGCTCCTGCTTCCACTCTCATCTCTTCTGGTAACCTCAGTTCTATTTTCAGTGTCCATTTTCTTTCGTTCCGTTTGCTTTGTTTATTTGTATTCCACATGTGAGTGAGATCATCTGGTCTTTGTCTTACTCCTTCACATGTCGGGATTTCATCTTTTTAGGACTATGTAGTATTCCACTGTGCATTATATACCACATTGTTTTCATCCATTTATCTGGCAGTACGCGTAGGTCGTTTCCAATTCTTGGGTATTGTAAATAATGCTGCAGTAAACTTGGGGATTCATATATCTCTGCAAATTAGTGTTTTTGTATAAATACCCAAAAGTGAGATAACAGGATCATATGAAATTTCCATTCACATTTTTTGAGGAGTCGGCCGTATACTGCTTTCCATAACAGTTGCACAAATTTGTACTCCAACCAACAGTGAAAAAAGTATACCTGTTTTTATGCAATATTTTTTAGTCTTTTGGATATTGGCCATTCTCACAGCTATGAAGTTATTCCTCATTGTTGTTTTGATTTGCATTTTCCTGATAACGAGAGAGGAGAAACAGCTTTTCATATGCCTGTTGGTCATCTGAGTAATCCCCTTCTCGCATACTCTCATGGGTCTTGAACTCGGGCTTTTTATGTGACCTGCACCCTAGCAGAATTGTGGTGTGTCCTGGTGGAGTAGTGGTTTGGTTAATCACCTCCAGCCAAAGTGCAGTCCACATACATCCCAAAGACCTTGGTTTGTGTAATGGCTTGAGGAGAGCACTGAGAGATGTACAACTAAATTTAAAAAAATTACTATGCTTCTTCCTCGTCTTTGCTCCTGCTTGCCTGCCTATTCGCCTTCATCTCTATTTGTACCTTTCCTTTAAAAAAAAAAAGTTAATCAGAATTAATAATTAATAATAATCTTGAGTATGTTAAGGGCAGTTAAGGGTCAGTACACAGATTATGCATAGGTGATCATGATTATTTTGCATATGTTCTAGGTGTATCCTTTTTCTGTTGTGCTTTTAGTTACTTAAGTAATGATCTTTAACCTGATGAATTTGCAAGATTTGTTTCTGAAATTCACTCCATTTATTTCCCTACTAAATTGTTTTAAATTCGTTGTTCCTATAGACTGTTATAAAAGAGGATTAAAAAATCATAGTAGCCAGATTTTCTTGAAAAGATTCTCAGAGCAGTCAAATTTAAAACAACTTATAAAACCAAGAGGAGCGAATAGACTTACTTTTATGATATAGTATTATAAAAATCTTAATATATACGTGTTTTTCTTATATCCAAAAGTTTTGCCTGTGTGTTTAAAAACAAATTACATACATCAGGATTTATCGCTTTATAATGATATTGAATAATCAATTCAGAAAAATCTGTCCAACCTTTTTTTATAGACTAATATTAAATGTGTATTTAAAAATTTTGCAGTAGTTGAAAGTGTGCCCTCTTGTGGACTGTTTAGTAATTTTGCATGAAAGTTTTATTTATGCTCAAATTCTGTATCATTAAATGTTATGGTTAAAATTGATATTTTGCAGTTTTTAAAATCCTAAACCTCATTTAGAATAGAATAAAACGATCCTGGTTTGATCTTGAATTTGTAATTTTACTGTATAGAAAATAGTCCCAGAGCGCTTTCTGTGCCACTTTGAGACAGGCAGGGTTTCCAATAGCCTAGAAAAGGTGAGACATAAAAATTTTTGTTAAGGGGATATGGACTCATAGCAGCACTTTAAAAATGACCTCATAGCCTCTCTTAAAATATCGTAATAATTAAATTTCAAAGTTCAGGACTCTTGATTCAGATTATACTTTCACATTTTGTTATTATTAGACATCGTGTAACTACTGCAGGCCTCTGTAAGCAAATTTAACTGTAATAGTCAACTGGAACTTTTTAAGGTGATATGTAAACTTTTGTTAAAGATAGTTTGTTTAATAGTGCATGTGAATTAAAATGATAAGAACAAGGAAGAAAATTATAGAAATATAAAATTGTGCTAGTTGTTTTACTTCTCATTAGTATGCACATTCTATTAACTGGTTTTGGGGACAGTAAATCTCAATTTGATTTACTTACTGGTGACTTTTTAATAATTTAATTATCTCCTGTATTACATACTATGTAGAATATAGTAAAATACAGCTACATTGCTGGGACACAGATACATAGCACACATTATTAGTATCCATCATGATATCCACAGGGAGTTCAGGGTTCCTAAAGTAAATCTTGTGTCCAAAGAGAGTTTTAGAGCTTTGTTTTACTTACTTTATTATGAAATGGAAATTAGAACTATGAAAAAGTAGAAATGTTTGAAAGAAGTTTGAATCTTCATAGTGCAGCTGTTTGGGAACTGCTTTTTTTCTCTTTTTTTTGAGCTAAGATTTGAGGAAAATCTTTTTCAAATGTTTTAGACAGAATATGAAAATTTTGTTCTTGAATAGTAGGTAGTAAAAAGGAATTTGAAGGTAGCTTGACAAAGAGTGAAAGGATTCTGCTAGAGAGGTACCACTCTCTAGGGAGTCACTGTTACACATCTTTAAAATAGCAAATATACAACATAGAGTTATTTTCTTACTGTTGTAGTTACTTAGGATTTATATTCCATCCATTTCCCAAAAGAATTAGAGGTAACCTTTTCTGTTAAATTTAATATAAACTGAGGCAATAAAAATAGTTCTGTTTTGCATTCTCCCTCTTTCCCCAACCCTGCAAAAAGCAATTTAACAAAGACAAGTATAATTAGCCAAATATTCCATATATATCATTTCGATTTATTCAAAATAATGTGAATAATCATGCAAGATGACAACAGTATAAAGAGATCTAGCTGAACAAACATTTTTCATCTTGACTGGTTAAATTACTGACTGTATGACTGTGAACAATTATTTAACTTCTCTGAGGAATAATTTCCTTTACGTTTTTTTGGTTTATCTTTCTGCCACAGCATTTTAGATGTTTACGGGCTGTATGTCCTTCAGATATGCATGAGAGCATAGAATTTGGTTAGAAATAACTGGAGTTCACCTCCCACCTTTGTTAAATGCTGTTTATCCGTAGACAGCGCCTCATATTTGCATCTGTGAAATAAGGATGATCTTTACAACCCTCTGATTTTCGTAAGATTAAGAAAGATTTTGTGTCTAGTATATAAGAAGTAGTAAAAAAGTTTCCTTTATAACAAGTCAAAGCATTGAATGTTTTACTTCTACAGTATTTCCTTGTTCCCTGCCTTTTACTATAATTGTCTAATCTGTTACTATCATTTATCTCTCATTAACCCTCTGTGGATAACTTCCTCTATCTGTAGTTTAACTTCCCCTATCTATACAGCTATAGTTCAAACCAATTTTGTCACTTCCAGAGTTTCCGATTATTCATTTAGTCATCTCCAACTAGAAGTTACATTGACGTTTTAATCTGAATGAGTTCAAAACTGAACCATCACTTCATTTAATTACACAGCACACTCTAGCAACTTTCTGACTCCATTGTTTTTCTCTATATCCGTCTTCTTTATGACTCCTACATTAGTCTTACAGAAAGCTTAAGTTTGCTTATATTAAGGACTTGAAAAAAAATTAACATTCCATAACAAATGCCTTTATAAGCCCAGTTCACCTTTCCGGCCTTATGCTCTGACCAGTGTTTATTCCATATGCTGCATAGTCTGTTAGTCTTTAGCACAATAGATTCTTTTTTTAAATTTAATATTTATTGAGTTAACATTGATCTACAAAATAATATAAACCCATATGTGCAGGTTCACCTTTACTCAATTATATGACAACACACCCAGTTCACCATCACATTAACAAAAGTTCTTCACTATTGTCCATTGGACTCCATCATCACTTGGCCCCACCACCCACCGTGTTCCCCATTGGTAACCTCAGTTCTCTTGTTAAAGTTCAAGGATTGATTTTTTTTTTAGACTGTTCCTTTGCTTTGTTTCTTTATATTCCACATCTGAGTGAGATCATCTAGTATTTTATGTGTCCTCCCGACTTATCTCACAGCATAATCTCGTCCAATTGCATCCATATTGTTGCAAATAACAGGATTTGGGGTATTTTTTAGGGCTATATGGTATTCCATTGTGCATATATATGTACATGTATATGTATATATATCTTACACCATATTGTCTTTATCCATTTATCTGACAGTGGACATTTAGGTAGTTTCAAATTCTTGGATATTGTAGATAATGCCGCAGTAAACATGGCAGTGCATGTATCTCAACATATTAGAGTTTTTATGTCTTTTGAATAGGATCGTATGGGATTTCCATTCTCAATTTTTTGAGAAATCTCCATACTGCTTTCCTTAAGGGTTGCACCATTTATAGTTGCACCACCAACAGTGTGAAAGTGTTTCCTTTTCTTGCCAGCCACACCAACATTTGTTGTTTCCAGACTTTTGGATAATAGTCTCACAGTTGTGAGGTGAATCTCATTGTTGGGTGGTTGCTTTGGGTTTTTTTTTTTCCCCACTTCCGTAAAAACAAGTGAGGAAGAACAGATTTTTATATGCTTGTAGGCCACCTATATGTCTTCTTTGAATAAATGTCTATCTAGATCTTCTGTTCACTTTTTGATTGGGTTGTTTTACTGTTGAATTTTACGAGTTTTTTATATACTTTGGATATTAAATCCATGTCAGCTCATACAGTAGTTTTTTAACATAAGTTTCATAGATTAAATCATCCAGAGAAATCTATGTACATCTAACTGCAACCATTAGAAGACTCATTTAATGTTTTTCATTTTTATACATGGTTTGTATCTTTATTTTTTGGAATCACAAATATTCTGATAGTTTAAAAAATGTCCAAGCAACTCAGATATAAATATTATAGAAATGGTAATGCTACAAAATACCAGAATCTCACCCCGACTGTTATCAATGGTTTAATAATATATTCTTAGAGAACATTTTTTCATGCCTTGACTACCACTGTATAAAAAAATAAATGTTTTAAATAGTGCTTGAACTATGCATGGATGTTTTTAGTTAACAGTATATCTTGCATGTCTTTTCATGAGTTTTAAGAAACTTTGCCATTTAAAAAATAAATTTGATGCAGGTTGTGGAGAGGTTAAAGTATGAAATAGTTACAGTAAAATTGATCAGACTTTAGTTCAATGATTCTTTTCCTTCTCCTTAGAATTTATATACATATATATACATATATATATGTGCATATCCCCTTTGCAATATTCTTGTGACTCAAATTTACAAGAGTAGAGACTGTTTTTCCATTTTTGTTAACCTCTGCACTTTGTTTGCCTAGCATAGTGTCTGAAAAAATATTACTGGATATATCACTATGAAGAGCTAAGTTTTATAGAAACATTGTACATTTTTTTGGGTACTATTTGTAACTCAAGGAGACCCTATATGGGGTTGAATGAACATTCATCTAATTTAATGTGACATTTTTCTGAGAGCCTTTCATAAAAAATATATATTTTAAAAACTTAGCTATCAAATAAAAGGGAAATGCTTTAGTTATGTGAAAAAAATGAAATGCAGGTTTTTCTGGAAAACAACATGAAGAATTTGTAGGAAATTCAATTATTAAATTAAGGCAGAATGGATAGTTACTATGGGTAAAGTTACAAATAGACATCTTAAATAGCATACATTTAATCTCATTGATATACTCAAAAAAATAAATAATGGATTTAAGATTTATTTATCAAAATGCAATTAATGCTAAATTCGTACTTGTGTAACTTGTTTTATAAATACTACTCGTGTAAGCACTAAAGGCTAGTCAAAGTGATCATGATTATGCTTTAGAGTAGAAATTATCTTTTATACTCTGATCCTGTCATTTTAATAATTGCAGTAACATTGGTTTACAACACTAAGTTTTAAAGATTCAGGTTCCCTCTTCGAATGTATGATATCACACCGCACTCATCACCAGATTTCTAATTCTCTTCCACTACTGTCAGTTGAACCCTCTACCCCTTGCCCCCACTCTCTACACCCTTCACCTCTGGTAACCTCAGTTCTGTTTTCAGAATCTAAAGGTTTCTTTTTGTTTGGATTTATCTGCTCGTTTGATTTTTTTTTCTTTGTATTCACTATGAATGAAATCATTTGGTGTTTTGTCTGTCTCCTAACTTATTTCACTTAGCATGATCCTCTCTTGAGTTCCATCCAAATTTTCATGTTGGCAAGATTTCATCTTTTCAAAATAGAGTAGTATTCCATTGTGCATATATACATCACCTTTTCTTGCTCCAATTATCTGTCGATGGGCACTTAGGTTCCATATCTTGGCTATTGTAAATACTGCTTCAGTAAACAAACAGGTTCTGTATATCTTTTTTAATTAGTCTTTTTTCATATTCTTTGAATATATATGCCTAGAAGTGGAATTGCTGGATCATATTATAGTTCTATTTTTAATTTTTGGAGAAACCTGTATACTATTTTCCAAAGAGGCTGCATCAGTTTACATTCCCACAACCCATGTTGTGTTCCTTTTTCTCTACATCTTTGCCAGTACTTACTGTTTCTAGTCTTTTTAATATAGACCATTCTATAGGTGTGAAGTATCAGATTATTGTGGTTTTGATTTGCATTTCCCAACTAAATAGAAATGAGAAACATCTTTTCATGTAACAGCCGTTTGTATGTCTTCTTTGGAGAAATGTCTGTTCAGGTCTTCTACTGATGTTGCTTTTCTGTTGTTGAATTTTATGAGTCCCTATGTATTTTGGTATTAACCCTATATTGGATGTATGGAGTATACATAACATCTCCCTTTCAGTTAGCTGTACAGAGCATTTTAATTTGATAGTCCTGTTAATTTTTGTTTATGTTTACCTAGCTGTTGGAATCAAGCTTCCAAAGACATTGCCAAGCCCAGTATAATAGAATGTATCACCTAAGTTTTATTCTATTTATTATAACATTTTTATATAGCAGGTGCTCAGATAATGTTATTAAGTGTTATACTAATTTTATTACTAAAAATACTAAAATTGTTACAAGATTCTACACATATTTTGGTTATTCGAGTACAAAGTGACCATCTAAGAAAATCTGTCTACTCTTAGGTTATGAGAATGCCTTTGTCAGCACTTTTATTTGCATTCTATTTGTTTGCATGAGAAAATCATAAATTTGGAAGTGAAATTAACAAAGAATTAGGATCTTTAAAAATCTTGGAAAGTTCTTAGACGTTCCCTTCAGACACATTATAATGGGCTAATATGAGAATTCACTATAATATTTTCCCATAATTAACCATTATTCTAATTAAATTTCATCCCATTCAAAAATCAGTTTTTAAACAATTTCTTACTCAATTTTTATGTGTCTGATATAGTTCTAACAGTTAGATTCTGATTTTGTTTTGTTTTGTTTTGCCAGTATTTCAACTACCTTAACATTTTAAATAATTGTAGGTGGGCATGCCTAGGACTGTAACTACAATTTGTGATACTATAGTGAAATATGTACTGGAGTTTCAAGTAATTTATAATAGATCTTTCAGAAGTAGGGATTATTCGTATTTAAAAACCTTCTTTTCTTAATTCCTCCTATGTTTCTCGTCTGTTCTTCAGAGTATGTGTTTTCCAGTTAGCAGTCAGTGTTAAACTTTCTGGATCACTTACTATGTGACGGGTACTATATCAAGTGATTTAAATGCATTGTTTTCTCTATTTCTCATCACCATTTTTTTGAAGTTGCCTCTTTTCTCACACTTCATTCCTTTAAATTAGCAAGTTTTAAACTACTTTGCCTTGGTAACCCACAATTTGAAATTTTACCTGGACTCATAAATTAATGTGCAGTGTACGCTTATATTTCTATTTTCTCCATCCCTCAGTGTCACTCTCAAGCCACTAAATTTATTTATAAACCACTAATGAACCACCATTCACACATCTTAACTAACTGACTTAAGTGATAGTTCTAAAGCACTCAATTATGATCTTTTCCTGTTTGGTTACTATCATTCTGGGCACATTGTTCCACAGTGTCCAAAAGGACAAATATCGATAGCTATCAATAATTATATCTTTTCTATACTATTTACTGTGTCATTCCCTTTAAGTAGGCTTCTGTCAGTCATTCATAAAGGAAGGCTGTGCTTTTTCCCTTGACTGGATATTAGAAAAGAATATACATATATATGGCGTTAAACTGTAAAGGAAAAAAAGAATTACTAAAAAGATAGGCTAGTTGTTGCTATTAGAATGAATTAGAGTGATAACCTTCTGGATAGTGGTGGTTCTGTGAATCTGTGAAACCATACATATATGTTTCATGTACTTTTGTCAATATATCTAGAATTAAAATATTTGAAGAAAAAGAAATTCTTAATTTGAACTTACCTGTATACTTATTCTTCAAAAGAAAACACATTTGCACAATTACATTAAGATGTGTGAATAAGAGGAGCTGTTGGTGTTACATCTTTTCACTGTTTCGAAGTTGACAGCTCAAGAAAGCTTAGAGGTTCTCTTTTAAGTGACTAGCAAATACAACCTCAGAAAAGGAGGCATTTAGATTCTTTAAACTGAAAAATGCATTCATTTTTTTCTGTTTAGCACTGTCTTAGACTTTTGTTTGTTGATTAGTTTGTCTTTAAGTTATATATTATTAAAGCATTTAATAAGGGCACATTTTATTAATGTGCACTTTATTAAATTGTTGAATTATGTACTTTTTAGAAGTTAATAAACAAGTGCTGTTAAGGAAAGATAAATGTTTAAAAACCACATGTTGAAATTAAGAAAAATTTGGGAACATTGAACAGACTAATGGGAAAACTATCCAGGGATTCTCCAGGTTTTCTATGTGTATGATGTGTGCATGCGCATACACGCACACTATCACATGATAAAAACTGAAAATTTAAGTTTATTTTTGTATAGAAACAAAATGTTAACAAATGCCATTCTTTGTGTTTTATGTGATAGCATATAATGCTAGTTGGGAAGGGAAGGTAACATTTAATTATTCAAGAATCAAACAGGTTACAAAAATCACAAAATAATTATAGCTATTTGCAAAAGAATGTTAGTCAGTACTTTCAGAATAGATCACAATTGGGTGGCTTTTGACAAAATTTGTCTGAGGTTTCATGAAGTAGTGGGAACTTGCCCAAAATCTTAAATAATTAAGAGTTTGGACTAAAATACAGATGAGCTGCCTAGTGAGGAGATATATTTAAGGAAATAAATTTTAAGAAGGAAACACAAGATGGATTGAGGAGAATGTGATCAACTTGGAGATAAAGATTTTCGTTAGAGAATAGTGAGATTCATAGCTGGAAAGGCAATTGAAGCTAGATTTTTATTCATTTACATTATGGAAAAGAATTATAGTGCTTGTCAAAGTTAGTATCCCTGCCTAGTAATACAGCCTACTGTTCAAGAACACAAGACTATTGAACCGTATTGTGTGGGCTTCTGATGTTTGCTGTAGAAGTTACTCTAAACTCTAAAATATTTTTCTCATCAGTAAAAGGCAGGAAATAATAGTACCTTCCTTGGTTTTTGTGAGGACTAAGTAAGTTTAACGTATGCAAAGTACTTTGCAGTTCCTAATATATGGCAAATAGTATATAGTGATGGCTTCCATTTTTATATTTATTATACAAGTAAGAAAATAAGAAATTTTTTTAATAATTAAGCATTTCCCTAATTATAATATATTTAACACGTTTTTACAAATAACTGTCTGTTTTGTGTTGTTACAGTGTTTGGGAAATGGGAAGTAATGACAGCTGGCACCTGAACTAAGTACTTTCATAGGGAACACCATTCCAGAACTTCAGGATGAATGGGGATATGCCCCATGTCCCTATCACTACTCTTGCGGGGATTGCTAGTCTCACAGACCGTAAGTTTAATTTGTCTAATTTGAATTCTACTCTGGTTTCAATGACTTTTAGAGTATAACAAAAATTATTTTAATGTCATGAATAACAAAAATTTTAAGAATTTAGATTATGAATGACAGACATTACTTCCTTTGACTTATTGGCATAATTAACAAAATTACATAAGTAACAGAATTACAATAGTCAGCAAATGATAAATGAGACCTTAAATAGTAGCATGTTTTTATTTAAGATCTTATACAATAAAGGGATAAATACAAAAGTAAGGACTGAAAAAAGATGAGACAAAACATTTTGACAAATCAAAACTAAGGAAGCATGGGTTTTCATATAGGAACTAACTAAGACTAAAAAGCACTTATAGAAATGGTCATGAAACTGCCTTTCAAAGAATAAATCTGATAATTATATAGTTTCTTAGTGATGTTTATTTTGGATTGTCCTGTTTGGTAATCTGGTGTACTTTGTCCTAGATGCAGCGGTCCATTTTACTCTGAATATTTAAGTTTTGAGATTTATTTAGTACAACATACTTTTTAGGGACTTGTTCTCTTGGTAGTCAACTCTTAATTCTTAGACCCTGCATAATGATATAGAAAACTACCTACAATATTAGTCCCTATTTCATCCTACTGGAATAAATAAAAGGAAAGAAGATATGAGAGGAGGGTAGAAAGTGAGGAGATAGCATACTTTGTGTAGCATTATGCAAGATTTGAGACTTTATAATAAAAGCTTTAGTAAAATAACTTCAAGACATTTTTTTAATCTATGTTCACTGTCTCCCCCCGTCCCAGATACTATTTTTCTGTTTGTTAATATCCAATTCTTTTTAGTGGGAGTAAATAGATGACAACCTACAGCTTTGGGGTTAGGAAACTAGAGTGGCTAGTTTTTAAAATCCAAGCTTAAACAAAAAGTACCTGATGGAGTTGGAATAACTCAAGTGAGAAGAGTTTAGAAAATTTCTTTAGTTTTTGTTATCCCTTTGTCGTATATAAGACATAAGACATAAACACATAATATAGGGAATACAAAATCAGGTATACTACCAGGGATTTCTTTTTGTTTGTCTTTCCCATTATGTCAGTTGCATCTCATATTTTAAAAGTTTGTTTGCCTAATAAACCCTATTGTTAAGTAGTGATATGTTTTATTAATAACTAGTTATTATCCATTAGGGTTGAGCAGCATGGTAGTTATATATATTGATGATTAGAAGTTAAGCCAAAAACAAAGACACTTTTGTTAATTTTCTTAACTTTAAGTTTAGATAAATGAACAAATTTCCATTAGGTAAAGTGACATTAACTGATTTTAAGCTGCTGTAAGACATTTATGTTCTTTTGTTTGATACCAGAGTAAAATGAAGAGAGAACTATTTAGTAATTTATAACTTAAAGCAGAATTCCATAGTCTAGAATTCTGATCTATGAACGTTACCCTACTAAAGTGAGCTGCTTTATTTTTGTATATATTCAAGCTTTTTAGTTCTCTCTCTGATGAAAAGCCAGACATTGTTACTTGGTTTATTTATGTGACAGTACTTGTGATTCTGATACATTTTATAAGCAAAAATAAATAAGATTGATAAATGTATTCTCAATTCTGTTACCTTGGAACTTATTTCATTTTTAAATTTATGTTTTGAGCTACTCATTTGTTAATTAAAATTTGAAATGAAAATTCAGAGCAAATATAAGGAGCAAACTTTTATTCTTAGAGAGTATTATAACCTGTTATGATCCCAATGATATTTTGGGGTTTTGATAGTTGATTAGGGTTTGTTGGGGGAGAGGAGGAATGACTATTAATATTTTGTCGCATTGATGTTTATAGCTTAATTTTAATCCCAAAGTATATGTAAGCACTAAAGAGACTTCTTGGAATCACTTAATTTCTAATAATTTGATTTTATTTCAAATAGTCCTGAACCAGCTGCCTCTTCCATCCCCTTTACCTGCTACGACTACAAAGAGCCTTCTCTTTAATGCACGAATAGCAGAAGAAGTCAACTGCCTTTTGGCCTGTAGGGATGATAATTTGGTTTCGCAGCTTGTCCATAGTCTCAACCAGGTATCAACAGATCACATGTAAGTACAGTCGATTTTACATCTTTTTGTTGTTGTTGTTTAAAGGAAAGGGGCAGGCAGGCAGGAAGACAGATGAGGAAGAAGCATTTAATTTTATTTAGCTGTTCATCTTGGTTGTTCCCTTGACATGAACCCAGTTCCTTGGCATGTATGTGGACTATGCTGGCTAGAGCAGACAGCAAAACCATTACTCCACCAGGGTTTGCTCAGTTTTGCGTCTTAATCTTAAAAGTTTGGTCTTACTAGAGAATCAGTTTTCCTGATTTTACTTTTTAAACAATAATATTAACAAAATTCAGGTGCAGTTTATTTTTTAAATATATCCCAGTCAGAATATAGCCTTACGGTGGTGATGCATTAATATTTAGGCCATACTGTAGTTCTGACCCATGTAATTCTGTGATGATCCTCTCAACTCTTTTAGAATAATCTTGGGATTCATCAAGTGTGCAGAGGTCTTAAATTACTCATGAAGTTACCTCTCCTTTTTCTGGTATTGCTAGAGTGAGCAGAATTCCTAGATTCAAGAGACTATATTTATTAGCTTTATTTGGAGTAGGCTCACATACTTTTCATAGAAGATATAATTAGAGCCTCAACTATTATCTCCATGGAAGGCTACTAAGAATTCGGAACTAATTTTATCTAGGATTCATTGTACCATCTGAACGTAGGTGTGTATCTTCATATATTAGACATTAAAGTATTAATTGCATAGTTTATTTACAGAAGTTTGCAAGACATTTAATTTACTTTTTACTGCAAAAGTAATACGTACTTCTAAGTCTCAATGCAAAAATGAACAAAAGGTTAAATCGTTCACACCCTTATACCTTCACATCCCACTACATAGTGGTGCTCATATATCCTTCTATTCTTAATGTTTTTTAAATAAAACATTCATTATTTATAAGAAAATCAGGATAAAGCACACCATAATGTAGCTGTCTCTGCCTTTAGATTCATTATATACTTTGAGACCATTTTTTGAAATGATGACTCTAAGGTGACGTACTTATACTAAATGTGAAAATTATGCTAGAGAAACTGAGAAATGCTTATTTAAAATTAGAAAGAAGTATGCATAGTAATAATTTTTGTCACTCTAGAAATTTATCAGTACTTGAATATTATATTACTTCTCAACCTATACATAACAGTTTTTACCAAATATTTAAACAGATAGAGCCTAGTTATGATTTAATATCGAACTGCTTTTAAGATTAACCCCAGAAATCCATTGCATTTTATCACTGGATGTCATCTTGATAAATCTTTCTGATCAGATTGGAGAAATAGATGGATCATTGTCATGTAGCATGGAAAATGTAAATATAGCCTATATTTAATTTTATCATTTATATTCCATAGTGTGAATTTAATTTTCTACTTTCAAGATTATTGAAAATTTTGACTATCCTTAAGTACTTGGTTAGATTTCACCCCTTGATTTGAGAAAATAATGTAAGATATAAAATTGTATAACTTTTAGGTCTTATCTTAGCCAGTGTGGCAACAGTATTTTATTCAGAGGACATTCTAGGAAGGCAGACTCACTCACATTCAGATAATAAGGGAGAAAATATATTCTAATTCCAAACACCATCTTTGGTGCATTAATTGTCAACCTCTGTACCCTTTCATTATTTTGATAGAGTATACTCTGCTTACTTACTAATTTGAAACTAATGTGAACATTCTTTAAAAAGCTCATAGTTCCATAAAATAGTAATTTTTGATAGTTCTACTTCTTCCAGGAATATTATCTTCAAAACTCCTTGATATTATTGGATACACTGTAATTTATTTTCATAGTATAGGACTTGATTTTCTACATCAGCCTTTTCTGAACTTCACTAGTGAAATTGCTATTTAATTAATGTGGAATGGAAATTTTTAATAAATCTTTATTTTAATTTTTAATACTTATTTTTTCAATGTCAGAGAGTTGAAAGATAACCTTGGTAGTGATGATCCAGAAGGTGACATACCAGTCTTGTTGCAAGCTGTCCTGGCAAGGAGTCCTAACGTTTTCAGGGAGAAAAGCATGCAGAACAGATACGTACAAAGTGGTAAGGTTCTTAATATTGGTAACTGATAGTATGTTTTTCGGGCCCCAAATGAGAATTTACATCACATGTAATTCTAAAATGCCATGTTGATATCTAAAGTTAAGCCAAGAATAAGAATGAAACTAAGTGGATGTTGATATTCTTGTAGCTGAATAGGTAACTAAATTCTTTGTGAATTAAGCAAAGCTTAAATTGTTTTTTTAGATATTTCAGAATGTATTAGTTCAATCAAAAAACTTTAGAAACTATTTTAGAAAATTATAGAATTGGTATTAAAAAGTCTTCGTTAGTCAAATAATAAAAATATTTGCAGCACTTTCAACATGGAGTATACATATAAGCAATTATACCAAGTATTCATTGTAGTACTGAGAGTTATTATTCGTGTTTATGTAGTTCATCAGCTTAGCATTTCTGTTGTCTTAGCAACAGAAAGCTGGGTATATAATTCCTATTTTTATTTAAAAAAAATATCTCTATTAAGTACTATAAATATATGATATCCAGTACACACATAATTTTCTTGGAGTAAAGGACTACCTTTAAGTTAGGAGCATTATTTTGTTCTGAAATTTACTTAATCTGGCAAGCCCAAATACTTGCTTGCCTTTCAAGATTAAAACAATCATTAGATAACTCAGAAAGTTCCAATTTAGTTAATGGATTAATTGTATTCAAGAATAGTGACACATTTATTACCAGCACCTCCATGAAGCACCCCATTCCATTTCCTGGTTTTGTCTTATTTCTTAATAGTATTAGTTATTTGATTTGTGTATTTATATATGAATTGTGTTGCATACTATTGCATAGTTACTTTTCATTCCCCAAAGTGAATTTATGGAAATGCTTCTTTCCAACTCACCTTTCAGCAAATTGAAGGGCAGGTATGTAGGGCAGAATTGTCTCTTCATCAGAATTATAAGCCAGTTTACAATTGTAGGACATAGGAATGGTGAAAGGAAACCTAGAGTTATGCATGTTCTCTGGAAGATTGTAGAATGGGAGACTATATGAAGAGATCATTGCAAGATTAATACAGGAGAATGTGATTAAGTAAAAAGATTAAGTAAAGAAAATCTTCCAAAGTTTTTTTCTAATACATTTTTATAATTTATACTTTCAAATATTTCTTGTAGAAGATAGTATATGGTATTTGGTTAAAGTGACATCAACAAGTGTTTTTTATTTTAAGGCTAAATGGTAGGACATTTGTAAGCAAGTAAAATTTAAAAAAAAGAATTTAATACCTATCTGGGATTAAATAGTGATCCAGTGTCCCTAGATTATGTAGTAAAGAATATTTTGGTAAACTGGTTGTGGTTGAAATTTATAATTTGTGTTTTGCTCTTCAAAATGAGCATATTAGTCAAAGAAGAGAGACAAGGAACTTTTAGATGTTTGTGAAAGTGCAACTGATTTAAACCATTTAAGAAATAGTTTACCATTAGAGGAAAATAACATTTACCTTTTTGGTGTGTTGTGTAGGAATGATGATGTCTCAGTATAAACTTTCTCAGAATTCCATGCACAGTAGTCCTGCATCTTCCAATTATCAACAAACCACTATCTCACATAGCCCCTCCAGGTAAAATCTATATATGTATTTATTTTTGTGTAGATATTAAGTGTTGTTTTCTGTAGCAAATATCCTCATGAATATACAGTATATGCATAAATTTTGGTGATAATTATTATATGTAGTTTAAAAGATGAAATGCTTAATCGTAAATGTTAACTCACATGAACATTTATGCTATTTAATATACCTACCACTTTAGTAACTTAATTTCATACAAATAACCTGTGTTAAAATAATCAGTGTGTTTAACTATAGAAATTTATAGAGTAAACTATTTTAGGGAGTATGTTTTTTATATGCCTTAAGTAAACTTAATGAATTACTTTGTTTTTGCAAACTGCTTAGTGTAACTCTTAGAATATGAATTGTGGATAATTTCTGTTATTTGACTTAAAAATTTGTTTTATTTGCGTAGTTTCATTATATACACATTGGAATTTTGTGGAATTTTAATAGCATGTTGATTTCATTTCTTAATATTTGTCCATTTGGATTTTGCATTTTAGCCGGTTTGTGCCACCACAGACAAGCTCTGGGAACAGATTTATGCCACAACAAAATAGCCCAGTGCCTAGTCCATATGCCCCACAAAGCCCTGCAGGATACATGCCATATTCCCATTCTTCAAGTTATACAACACATCCACAGATGCAGCAAGGTAATAATGTTTTTTTATTTACTGGGAAAAACTGTAATTCCAAGCAAATTCATTTATTTTTATAATGTAAAAAACTTGAGCTAAATTAATGTCATAAACTTAGCTGTCATTTTACATTTAACATTTGGGAATTCTTCCTTTAGGATCTAAAGGAATCCATGTCATTTGATTCTTTAGATTGTTAGGCAACTGAGTTTACCTTGTTACAAAATTAGGAATTTTTTTTTAAATTATCACACTCTCAGAATAATACTATACCAAAAAAGAGTTACATTTGAATTGGCAAAGTCTACAATTAGTGTGAAAAAATTACTGCAAATTTAATTGGGCTTTCTTCTTAGAGTAGCACTAGCCCCAAAGATTGCATTTTAATTGGTAATGTTTATAGATTATAAATATTTTGCTATCAAGTGGATACAGTACTAGTAAAGGAAAATAACTAATTCAGATGCAGAAATTTCTGGCATTAGGTATTTTTATTCTCAAAGTCAAATATTGACATTATAATTTCCTTTTAAGGTTATATTACCTTGGGATGTGTATTTATTAGTAGTATAAATTAATGCCATTTTAGAGAAATTTTAAAACATACAAAAAATAATAGAGCAAACATCTATGCTTTTGTCCCCCATAATTAATAGGAAAATTTTTAACGTTTGTACCTAGCCTTTAGTTTCTGGGTGTATTATTGGTTTTTGTTTGTTTTTAAAACTGAATAAACTTTTAACTTAATCCTTTATAAAAACAACTAACTTCTGGTTCCCCAACACTAAATAATAAAATACATATTAACTCAAGAAAAAACAAGGAGGTAAAGTAGACATCTTTTTTTTAACATCTCTTTTGTTTCTATACTGCTTTTCCCCATGACAGTAATTTTTTTGAAGTTTGTGTTACTATGTTGCAGAATAGTCCGTATGCTAGACTTCACTTTTTCCTCATGAGACTGTTTGATTTGCTCATATGGTCCCTATATTTCCTATCATTTGAATTTGTCTTTAAAGTTTTTATTAGTGAAGTTACATATTTTTGGATAAGAGTATTACATAGTTAATGTGTGCTTTATACTGCAACACATCAGAAAACATGTCAAGTGATCCCATTTTAGTGCTATATGAATAGTGAATACATCATCTTTTCAATATAAAAGTACATAAGTAATCTGTAGGGTGATATTTCAAGATCATATAAATATCCCATTTTCCCATTAATCTTTTACTTAAAAGTATATAGTATCCAATAATGATTCTCATTTTATCATTTCTTATATTGTTTATTGGAAAATAGTGATTTCCAGTTCTGTCTTTCTAAAGATGGCATTTTGAAATCATTATGTAAGAGTGGATTACTTAAGAAGTCTTGTTGGGTTGATTAGGCATTTTGAAATTTTAATTAGATTACTAGGCCATCTAGAGCAAAATATTCTAAATAAACTATACAAATACTTGTGTAAAAGACTAGTAAACCTCATAGTCATGTGATACTTAGTACCAATAAGTGTGCAGGGAAATTTGAGCTTTTTACTGTCGTCATAGAAATATTAACTGTTTTAATCATTTTAAAAATAAGATTAGTTTGATAATATTTATAATATAAAACACATGCCGCCTTTACTTTATTCAAAATCTATCTCCTTTTTTAAGGCGGGAAAGCTATAAGCATACTGTTTTATCTGCAAGCCACCAGACCTTTCAAGGAGAAGATAATCTAATTTTAAAGCATTACAACAAGAACAAAAAATTCAGCACTCTTCAAGTTCATCTTGTAGCGTTAGTTGAGGGTGAGGAAAGTATGAAAAAGAAAAATTATAGATTATCATCACCAATGAACATGGATACAACAGTTCTATATAAATGTTACCAAACCAAATAAACTGTGTTATCAACCTATATTCAACTTGCAATTCATGACTCTTAATAATTTTCACTGAATAGGAATAGATTAGAATTAGCTTACCCTGATAAAGCCTGTCCAACCTCGTTGTGAAAAATGAGAAACATTATTCTCCTTGAAATCAAGGATAGGACAAGAGTGCTTGTAACCCATCTGTTTTGTTTAGTGTCGTAGTGAGGGTCTTGGTCAATATAGAAAGATAAGAAGCATAAATACATTGGTAAGGAAAAGTATTGATAAGGAAGAAAAATTGTCATTTTCAGGTGACATGTCTTCATAGAAAATCTAAGAGAAGCTACAGGTAATACAAGATCATTATAATGAAATTAATTGCATTTTTAGATATCTAAAAAAGCAATTATAATATTTAAAAATATCATTAATAATTTCAAGAAAAACTAAGCTCTCTAGGAGTAAATTTAATGCTCTGTAATTCCTTTTTGGAGAAAATTAGAAAACCTTTGAAGAGATAAAAGAAAACCTTAGAAAAAAGAATTTTAGGCCATCTTCATGTATGCAAAGAGTCAGTAAAGATTGGCATTTTCTCCAAATCTTTGTATTCAATACAAGCAGAAATTTAATGCAACTTAAACTTCTTACAAAAATTCATGTATAAAAGAATAAAAATGCAAGAACAGGCACAATAATTTTGAAAAGAAATGAGATGTGGAAGATTGATCTAACAGGAATCAAGATTTAGTTTAATGTTAGTCAAATCATGGGAGAGTAGAATATGGTGAAGTGTAATTTGATGATGAGCCTAGAAACATAAACATGAATAAATAGAAACATGATACATATATGATACTGTGTCTTGATGGGGAAAGAAGGGTTTCTTTAATAAATGATGCCCAATTATTTATCCATATGGGAAGAAGTAAATTGAAATTCTGTTATACAATTTACATAAAAATAAATTTTGAATGGAATAGAGACTTAAATGTGAAAAAACAAGATGTATAATTTTTCAGAGAAAATGTAGACTATCTTCTTATAATTTTGTCTTAGGGAAAGAATCTGAATAACTAATGCTTATGAAAACATGCTTTTGGCTTTCATATTAATCAAAGAGATGCAATTAAATGATAATCAGAAATTTCTCATCCTCAGCTTGACAAAAATTATTGGCAGGATATGGAGGAATAGGAACTGTTATACACTACCAGAAATACAAATTAGCAGCATAACTAATTTGGAAAGCCATTTGTTAATATTTAGTAGTAAGGTTTTAAAATGAACATATCCACCAATTTCACTCCTAGACACAGTTGTTGTTTTTTAAAAAGTCAAATGCACAAATATACATTACAGCACTGCTTATGACAGCTGAAAATACTGATGTAATATAAATGTTTACATTTAGCATAAGAGTGGATAAATTGTATATTATAAAGTGTATGTCATTCTTTAAAGTAAATGAATTTTAAACTATGTATGAAAGTGGATAAATTTCAACACAAAACTAACCCTTAAGTTTATAATAGAATATATATATATATAAAACATTTGTATAAAGTTACATGCTAAACAGTGCTTTGTATTAGGAATTTATAGCAAAGGCATACTAGTGTTCATAGGCAGAGTGTTTTCTAAATTCAACATGGTGATTATACTTTTAGGGAAGGGAATAGAAAAATATATGCAGATAGAAAACTTCAACCATATCTGATTTTTTGCTTTTCAAAAAATAAATCTGAATGAAATTCAGCACAGCATTAAGATTTGGTCACTCTCTGGATAGTCAGTATAAGAATGCTTGTTATGTTTTCTATAATTTACGTATATGTAAAGTATTTCTTAACATTAAGAATTTTAACAGTTTATTTTTACAAAGCCTTTTTTTTTTTTTTCTTATTTCAGCATCAGTATCAAGTCCCATTGTTGCAGGTGGTTTAAGAAACATACATGATAATAAAGTTTCTGGTCCGTTGTCTGGCAATTCAGCTAATCATCATGCTGATAATCCTAGACATGGCTCAAGCGACGACTACCTTCACATGGTGCACAGGCTAAGTAGTGACGTATGTAATATATTAGTTTCCATTAAGGTAATAAAGTAGTTCTCATAACCTAGTATTTCAGTTCCACAATTTAAAGGATAATCTTCTATATATCAAGGATTATACTAGGTTTGAGAATTGACCTATGACAGTTTGATTCCTTTACTCATAGAACTTGGTCTAAAGGAGGGCTGGTAAACTAACCAGTAGTCTTAACTCTCAAGATTTTTGAGAATGATTTTTACATTTTAAAGAGTTTTAAACAACAACAGCATTTTGTGACAGAAACTGTATGTTGACCACAAAACCTGAAATATTTATTATCTGTCTCTGTACACAGAGTTTGTCAATCCCAGTCTTAAAGGGTTAAGTTCTTCATGAAATAAGAATTTTAAAGTTCCTGCTCACACAAAGATGTTCTCTTAATTAACAAACCTTTCTTTATTAATACTTAACTCTTTTTCCTACTATGACTTGTGAAAAAGTTTTTCCCTGAAATTTCACGTTGCTTTGATGATAAAATATTCCACATATGAGAAATTTGTCTTATTGTTGGTTTAGTGATAACACATGTGTTTACAAGTATCTAAGGATAACAGATGATAGTGGACTCTGCCTTAAAGATACTTACAGACTGGTAGAGTTTTCACAGCTCCTTTTGTAGAAAATAACAAATAAAAATGGAGCATATTAGTAATATCAATTTTCTTATTCATTGCCATGCTTAGGCTATTGATTGTTTTGGATACAATATCAGTTCTTCTAAGATATACCAAGAAGAAAACAGGAAAGTTCAGAAGAATTATGCTTTTGAATACCAACACTTTACCTGTCAGTAATTTATGTCTTTTATTGTTTTTTTAATGACTTCAGTAGATCCTCTCCTATTTTTCAAGATATCAATTTTATACTCTATTCTTAGGATGGAGATTCTTCCACAATGAGGAATGCTGCATCGTTTCCCTTGCGGTCTCCACAACCAGTATGCTCCCCTGTTGGAAGTGATGGAATTCCTAAAGGTACTAGTTTAACTAAAATTTTACTCAGCATTTCTTATTATAAGTTAAATAAAGAACTTCATAATGCAAAATCTATTAAGTAGTTTTTTATTTATTATAGAAAAAATAAATCTATACTAAACCTAAACTATTGATAGTGTTTTCAAATATATACAATACAGTTCTCACTAATAAATTCAGTTATCTTTTTAAACTACAGCCTTCTTTAACTTCTCTTAAACATTTGAAATAGCTTAGCAACTTTTTCCATCTTCCATTCCACCAAAAACTTCTTTCTTATCAAGTCCGCCTGTTTTCCTCCTTTCTTTCTTTCTTTATTTCTTTCTTTTTTTCTTTTCTTCATGGACTTTTTGTTCTTACTTCTCAGGATTTCTATCATTAAACATTTTTATCTCCCATTGTACATTTTCCCTTCATGGTTCTACTTAGTTTTGTTAATAGCATTGATTTTGTGGACAAGACTCCCAAAACAGTGTCTTTGACTCCAGTCATTTTCCCTCAGGTTGTAATTTTTTGTTTCTATACAAAACTTTATTCATATCTAACTGATATTTCAAATTCATATTCACAGTTGTTAAGGGTTTTTTTTCTGCCATTCTTGTTTCTCTTCTTTTACTTTCTCTGTAGTTGCTTATCAAAATCTGATGTGTTCTGTATTCCCTCCCTAAAATCTCATATCTTTTTCATGTCTGCTTATTAAAATTCTCTCTTTAAGTTCTAAGTTAAATGAATTATTTTCCATGGACCCTGACCAAATTTCCTTACGCCATTATTTTGTTTTTTCTAATAAGTATTTGTTATTTTATACATATGAATTTTATTTTATCTTCAAATTTCCAAAGAACTTTCTCCTGTTATAATTCACAAAACTGAATTTAAGTCCAGGTTTGGGCTCTTTTTTAAAAATAAAGTCTGATCATGAATTATTGTTTCTTGGAAAGAATATTATATTCCACTTATAGAATTAGTTTGTGGTGCATCCAGGTGGAGTAGTCATTACGTCAGTCACCTCAGAAGTAGCACAGTCTACACATACCCCAAGGATCCAGGTTCACATCCTGTCCAGAGTAAACAAATGCGATCAACTAAATGAAAAAATAAAAATGTCTCTTCCTCCTCTCCACCTGCCTGGCTACTCACCTTTCTTCCTGCATGTACCTTTCCTTTAAAAAAGAAAAAGGACTTAACTTATAATTCATTGTAATATAGCTAATAGCAAGTGTTCTCTATGCTTTCCATAAGAATATTTAAGTATAGCCAGCTAAAACATAGATTGGTCTATCTCTTACCATAAAAATATTTTTTTCACAGATTGTGTTTCAACTCTATGATCAGGGACATTCTTTATGAAGTGGAAGTTGAACTTTATGAGCCGTTCTAATTCTATAATCTGTTAATTTTTAGGGATTAAAAACAGCCCAACTCCCGAAAGACAGAAAAACTTGTGTAGCTTTGTAGGTTAGGTTGTCAAAGTTAAGTATGTATCTTACAAGCACTGTCAGGGTAAGAAGTTAATTTAAACTGCCAGGGAGGGGTAGCAATGGGATATGGATGCCTATCCCACTGAATGGATACATAACCTTAAATAGGACGTAGAAACTAGAACAAAAAATTTCATAAGCACATTATTCATCAGCAACTTCTATTTCTGTTCATGTGATTGTTTTCCAGTCAGTTTTAAAGGTCTAATTTGATTTTTTAGGTGTGTTGTTGGCTTTTGAGTTTGTTTTAAAATATCTTATAAGTTGCCACATTAAAGTTTGAAACAGTAGGCAATATGATATATTATAGCTCAGACTTTAAACAAATCTGCGTTAAATTTTTTATGATTGCTAGCTATTTTGGGCAAATTTCCCAACCTCTGTAAGTTTCATGTTGCTCTCTGTATGATGCTGATAATGCTCATTAAGATTGTTTAACTAAATAAAATCACTTGATGTGCAACGCACTTTGTGCAAAGCTCTGGCACAAGGTAAATGGTTTGTTTGTTTTTTTTTTAAAGAAATGGTGCAGGTAGGAATGAAGGAGAGTAAGCATGCAAAGAGGAAGGGAAACCATTTTTTTTTTTTTCAGCTTATTTATCTTTTAATCTTACATCTTGATGGTTCTCCCTGGCCAGAGCTGCGAACCTGTGTTCCTGGGATGTATATGAACTGTGCTTCCACTGGAGGCAGTTGATCAAATTACAGCTCTACCAGGGCACCTCCCAAATACATGATTTTTAAAAGTCAGTTTCATTTCTTTTTAATGTTCCATATATATGCCATCTAAAAGCATTATATATTGATAGAATTTCAAAAAGTTATTATATTATAATATAATATATAATATATAATTATATATAATAATTATAATATATAATTATTAAATAATTATATAATAGCTATATAACACTTTATATTAACATCGCTAATTGAAAATATAGATTTATGTATCTTGGGGGAAAAAAATCATACATACGTATTTAAAACTGAAACCTTAGATCTAAGTCCAGATGTAAGTTCTTTATGTAAAGCATTTTTATATAGCCAGTTTTTCCTTTGTTTTTAAGTTATTTATAAATAGTCTGATAAGGAATGTATAAGTTATTTATAAATAGTCTGATAAGGAATATCAATGCTATTTTTCTTCATTTAGTAGCTTCTTGTAGACTTTCTATTTGAATAGCTTTTTTAAACACTTTGATCATAGAATTTGTTAATTTAATAGGATCTAGGTTAAAGTTATTTTTTGAGCCTTGAAATTTGCTGTAGTTGCATGTTTTTCTAAATAAATTATGGATTAGCAAGCTGAAGTAAGTATGCGAATGTTAAGCCGAGGAAGAAAATACATAAAGGTGTAAATTAATACTTTACCACCGGTTTGTAAAGTAAATGAAGATTCTGTAATTATAATTTTTCCTCACTTTATTTTTCTTATACCAAGCATTCATGTACATGTAGGGTCTTTTTGAAATTTTAGCATTAACTTTTTTTGTAATTCCACAGACTTACTTCTTTGTCTTCCTGAATAATTAGTGAAAAAATAGAGATCATCATGACAAAAATATCTGTATAATATCATCTTTAGAAACAATGAACTCTTTGGCCATTTTCATGCTAAATATACATATTTTATGGGCACAAAAATAGATATAGTACTTATCTGGAAGATGGGCTACTCTACTTCTATTCAAACCTGGATCATCTGTAAGCAAACATCAAGAGTCAGGAGACCCAGTCTTTAGACTTACTTTCTTGTCAGTCAGTAGCTTGAATGAGATCATTTCTTTGTATTTTTTGCTAGCATTATTATATTGTCACCTGTTTCATATTTCTAACACAAAGTAAGAAAATGTAGAACTAGCACAACCTTTCATTTCTGTTGTTTTTCTAGGATCAAGGCCAACTTTAATCCTACAATCTCAGCCTCTACCTTGTTCATCACCTCGAGATGTTCCACCAGACATCTTGCTAGATTCTCCAGAAAGAAAACAAAAGAAGCAAAAGAAGATGAAATTAGGCAAGGATGAAAAAGACCAGAATGAGAAAGCTGCAATGTATGATATCATTAGTTCTCCATCAAAGGACTCTACTAAACTTACATTAAGACTTTCTCGTGTAAGGTCTTCAGACATGGACCAGCAAGAGGATATGCTTTCTGGTATGGAAAATAGCAATGTTTCAGAAAATGATATTCCTTTTAATGTGCAGTACCCAGGACAGACTTCAAAAACACCCATTACTCCACAGGATGTAAATCGCCCACTAAATGCTGCTCAGTGTTTGTCACAGCAAGAGCAAACAGCATTCCTTCCAGCAAATCAAGTGCCTGTTTTACAACAGAACACTTCAGTTGCTACAAAACAGCCCCAGACTTCTGTGGTACAGAATCAGCAACAGGTATCACAACAGGGACCTATATATGATGAAGTAGAATTGGATGCATTGGCTGAAATTGAGCGAATAGAAAGAGAATCAGCTATTGAAAGGGAGCGCTTTTCAAAAGAAGTTCAAGATAAAGGTAAAATAATCTCATTGCTACCACTTAATGTTCTGGGCATATCTGTAGTTATAATGTCAAAGCTTTTTTAAGGTACTTTTTTTCTCATTATGAATGCTTATGTCTCAAATTAAGTTCTTAATTTCACTTTTTATCTGAAGCCATTGAGTTTTATATTACAGGTAATTTTGTAGTACAGGTCTATCACCTGTTAGAAGTACCAAGTGATTTTTCTGTGCTTTTCTTCTAAAATGAACATCAATATTTCTGCATCACATACATTTCCACAAGTTAATATAGCCACTCATCTTCACCTTTTTTCCTGACCTAATGAGGTTAACGTCAGTGAAATCATTTTATACCAGTACACTTAAAAAAATATTGTCTATGCTTATTATACAATGAGATTTTTCACTTGGTTCGTAATCCTACCAATTTTTAATAGTGTAATATTTTTTTACTTAAGGAATTTTCAGTTAACATTAGCTAGCAGACCTTAAAGGATTCAAGGCTCTTTGTTGATGGTTATAGTTAAGTGTTCTTTTTTGACTTACTAGCTTATTAGGATGGAGTTTCAAAACACTTGTTCTCTGAGTTTATAGACTTTTTTTCATACTTTATAAAATCTTAATAGCCAAATAAAAGTTAAGTCCCCACTTAAGTTCTTGATTTTTTAGTGACCAGTACAAAATTTTATGAGTGACCAGTAAATCAGATTAAAATTAGAAATACAGTTTATAAATTGGTATCTTTACAGATACATATATATTTGACTAACCAAACCAAAGTACTCTTCTTAATTTAATTTTATAGTTAAATATAGCAGATCGATGTAGAGTTCTCCTATTTTCTTTTGGTAATTATGAAACAAATGTTTGGTAGAACTCAGCTTTTATATACAATCTTGTTCATTGTGTAACAGGACCCTTTCTAGGTAGTGTGTATGCTTTTGCTTTTATGCTAAGAAACATACTAAAGATTTTTATTACTTATCCTATCTACCAAGATAACCCTATTTAACTTTGAAAAAACGACTGTACAGTAATTGTACGATAATATTTGCTAAGTGCATAAATCATAGATACATGCAAATAGACTGCTAAAAGTGTTTGTTTATTGGCTAGGGAACTGGTTTTTGTTTTGATTCTTTTTTTGACTAGTAAATCTTTGATGTTAAGAAAGAAAGAGTCACTTGTTCTTTTTCTCTTTACTTAGTAATCTGGGTTTTAGGAAATAAATTACTGTAGGTTACAAAATGTATCTCCTCTAACTGCTTATAAAAATATATGCATGTCAAATGAAGAGAATGATATTATTCAGCTTCTGTTGAAAATACTAACCTACCTCAAATTCCTGGAATCCTATTGCAGTTTTGTAAGGAACATATAAAATTGTAATTTCTTGACCAAGAAATAATTGTCTTGACACTGAATTTTGCATGACATTTTAATCTGTCATTTGGAAAATTGTGTTCTTAAAAAAAAAAAAGTATAATATTTCAGTGAATTTTTTAAACTGCTGGTAATAATATAAACTTTTGGGGTTTGGGGGTTTTTTGTTTGTTTTTGTTTTTTGCTTTTCCTGAACTTGCATTGTTGAAACCAAATTTTTTACTTTTAAAAATTGAATGAAAATAAGCATAGTAAACAAGGTTAATTGCATTTTAGCAAACTTATTTTAAGACTACTAACTTTTTTTAGTAGAATATAACAAAATCAACAAACTTGTTTTTGTAAAACATAATATATATTTTACTTGATCAGTTCTCTCTAATCTGTGATGTGTGATTGGTAAAGATAATTAAAAATTTGAATGAGCAAAGTACTCAAGTTTGAACTCTAAGCTGACTTACAGAGATATCTGGTATTATAAGGAACAAAGGGGAAAAAGTTGTTCCTCAGAGCTATCCGATTTTTCAGTTTTAGTTAAGTGACTAGTATGTGTATTTGCTTATGCTGATTTTTCTGACTTCACTTTAATGATATCATTCCTAATTTATTTCTGAGTCAGTTTCTCATTTTGTGTATTTATTTGAAAACCTTTGGAATTTAGTTGCCTCCTAACATCTTTGATTTGAACCTTGCTATTTGTGTTCAGTTTCTACATTGTGTGATGTGGTAGTGTTTTATACATAAACAGTGATCTTGAGATTGTGAAAAGATCAAGAGTTTTGGTATGTTGCTTTAAACTTACAGGAGAGATCACAAAATCAAAAGTTTCTGAAGTGATAGTTTTATTATTAGCCCTTGATAGTTGAAATACTTCTTTGAAATGAATTTATTACTAGCTACCATTACAGTTTAGGACCAAAGTATAAAATTGATATATACTGTATTCTAAGGTTTGGCACTGTAACTTGTTTGATAACTATTGTGTTGATGGAGGTGAGAAACAAATGAGACTTGCCTGATCTACTTGGTTTTACTGAGAGCTTTGTTCCAAGGTCTGAGATAGTTATTCATATGTTAAGAAGTATCCCCTTCAATAGAGCAGAAATTTTAAAAACTACCATGTAGATTAGAAAGTTCAATAAACATGTTTGATAATTATGAAATTAATAAAAGAGAGAGTAGCCTTAAGAATTATTATATCTAGAATGAGTTAGAACTTAATATACCATAATACACAAATAAACTTTGCTGTTTACGTGATATTTATGTCCCTTTTACTTGTTCTCCTTTCTTAGGATAGTTTTGCATATACGGATAGGTTAACTCTCTGTAACTTAGTATTTTATATTCCTAAAGGGTCTCTTCCCCCCCCCCCGTCCTCATACTTTTAGCATATGTAATTACATAAATTTATAAAGCTCTTCACCTTTGCTTCTGAGATGACCTATCATAGACATTGATATCTACTTTACATGCTGAAAATTCCTGCTTTCTTTTGTCAAAGAGAGGCTATCTTTGGTCATTGCTGCCTATTTCATCTTTTTTCAAGGTCCACTTTCCATGTTAACAAGTATAAGAAATGACCTAGCTTCACTAATGTTTTTATAAAGTTATAATATGCTTACACAGTAACCCTTAAAAGAAGTCAATTATTACCTACTCTCATTTGGAATAAGACTGAAATTTTGGACAGAAATAGGACCATTAACCACTTAAACTGTACTGTAGTTTAGGAGAGGGATTTTTTTTTTTTTAACTTGGCTGCTCTGTGTACAGTTGTGCTTTCTGCTTTAACTTTTTTCAGTTTTCACATGTAGTAGGTTTAAGTAACTGATGTACTTTGTTTCTTAGAAGCATAATTCAGTTCAGAATTTCTCTGAGAGTTAGATCTTTGTTTCAAAATAGCAACATCTGGATAGTAAGTGTTGATTTTTTTTGAAATTATGATATCATTTTGTGTGCATTTTCCTCAGGAATATATGCATTCTGATAGCTAATCTTATGGTTCCCAGTGCTGAAGAGGGTTTAAAGGCAATCAGGTCCCAGATATTAAAATTACTCTTCATAGAGATGGCTTTCCATCATTAAGTGAAGGTTATGATGTATGAAGACTGATTTTCAAAAAGTGGATAGACAAAAGCGATCTGTGCAGATTCACAGCCACTTTACAGGAGTAAATTCGTGGTGGAACTGAATCAAATCAAGTGAATCAGAACCTGCGTGCTCTTACCATATCCAAGAATCCTTGCAGCAATAATGGAATTTTTCCGGTTTTTACAGAAGAGGTGAAGTAATTTCCAGTAGTTGAAAATTTTTTAATTTTGTATTTAGCTGCATTTTATGAATATAGAAAAAAGTATAAGATCCTTCCCAATTTTATACATTACTCATGAGCAAATGTTTTCATGCGTTTTATTATAAATAATCATAGCACCTTTAGTTTAAGGTAACTAGATCAAACATAATTTCTTTGAAATTAAAACTATTTGCCAGACTTACCTTTTAATGGTGAAAGATAAATTGGAATGAGATTAATGAGCTCCAAACTCTTTAAGTATTTCATAATCCTTTAAAATTTAGCCTTCAAGATATTTTAATGTTTTTCTGAAAGACAGATTGCTTATATTAATAGAGGAATGAGCCACAGGTTTCTTGAAGGAAATCTTCACGTGTCTGTGATCCGTGTGATTTAAGTTCTTAAATATGCTTATGTCACCATTATGTCTTTTTGTAAGCATATTTCATTGAGAAATATTCTTGTCAAAAGATTCAAGGGCTGAGTACGATAAAGCATTTTATTTATGAGGTAATAATTATTTGATGAGTCCTGTAGCCAGATACAAAGATTATTTTGTATGCAAAACTTTAAAAGAATAAAATTCTGTAAACGTAAGTTTAGTATTTCACGTGCTTTTTGTCTTAAATATCAATGTGAAAAATTTCATATAGATTCTTTCCAGGTTAGTTTTACCTAGGAAAAATAATCTGATGATAATATACTTTTTAATACAATGTGGTTAGCCTTCTGAATAATTGAGGAAGCAGAAAGACTTAGTTCTACAAAAATAGGTTGCAAATATCTGAAGTAAATTTTAGTAATATTTGATGAAATTTTAAGCTAGAATGAACTTCTGCTATGCACTTTGAAAAAAAAAGTCATAGATCTTTGGAAGTATTGCCATTAAAATTTTTTTCAGAACTTGGTTCCTCACAATAAGGGCCGTATTTTACTAGTCAGTTTGACTTTTAAACTTGTGATACTGTTTTCTTGGAATGATATTATGTCACATTAATGGATATTAGAAGAGACTCTAAAGGTTCTCCTGTAAAAAAATGATTAAAAATGACCTTTAAAACATAGCCAGACAGTTCAGAAAGTAAATATTAAAGTTAGCAAAACCTCAAGGTGCTAAATGTAACTGTCCCCAAGAACTAATTGGAGATTCAGTTAGATAGAAAATGACCAGGCTGCCTCTTGAGTTAAGTGGAATCATGCGTGGAAATACATAGCTGTTAAAAATATTTTGACGTTTTATTGCAGCAGAGAATTTATTAGTGTGTATTTCATCTTTGCATTTAAGAATACTGTAAATTACTTCTTGCTAAGGCCTTAGAAATTTTTGTTGAAGAACTGAAGGCTTTTTCTTCCGTGAAAGTTGCCTAAGATAGGATTTATCTAAAAAGTTCTTACATACTTCTCAATTTTATACTTATAATCTGTATGTTTCCTTATTTCAAATAGGCTTCTGTGTATTAGCTTTTAAGTTCCACTTGTGGTGTTAACCTTTAATTATTTGAATTTTGAATCAAAGGTAACATGTTTTCTTAATGAACGTTCACTTATCATTTTTAAGTGGTATAATTTTTGTTTTCTTTTGGTTTTTCTTTTCAACTTTTCTTCCATTTAGTAAAAACTTCCATTTTCTATTTGGTGTGTTGGTAAACTTGGAGCTCTTTATAGTATTTGGTTAGCAGTTAAAATTTATCTTAATTTTCTTAATTTCTTGATTATCAGATATCTCACATGTGAGACTGTATGATAACTGGTTGCCTTATTCTATATAAAGAATTTGGTTCATCCTTAATATATACAAACTTAAGTATATGTTTTATTTAATACAAGTTCTATTTATTTTATATTCTTTGGCTTATTTATATACTCAATAAATGTGTATTAAATTCTTTTGCTATAAGTGCTAGCATAATTTTGAGGTACAGCAAGCATGAATATTTCCTCAAAACTTGGTTTAAGCTACAGTTTCATTCATGCATACTGATACTTGGCATTCACCACATTTTAAAAAGCATTTTGACTTTTAAAAATAGTCAGTCCACCATTACTGATACTGAATATTTATCTTTAAATTTCAGATAAGCCTTTGAAAAAAAGAAAACAAGATTCTTACCCACAGGAGGCTGGGGGTGCTACAGGAGGTAATAGACCAGCTTCTCAGGAGACGGGTTCTACGGGAAATGGGTCAAGGCCAGCATTAATGGTTAGCATTGATCTTCATCAGGCAGGAAGAGTGGACTCTCAGGCTTCTATAACTCAGGATTCAGACTCCATAAAAAAGCCTGAAGAAATCAAACAGTGTAATGATGCACCTGTTTCTGTTCTTCAGGAAGATATTGGAAGTAAAACTACACCAGAAAACCACCCTGAGACTCCTAAAAAAAAGTCTGATCCTGAACTTTCAAAGAGTGAAACAAAACAAAATGAGAGTAGCTTGACAGAATCTAAACCAAATGAAAACAGATTGGTGGAGACAAAATCAAGTGAAAGTAAGTTAGAAACTAAAATTGAGACACACACAGAAGAACCTAAACAGAATGAAAACAGAACAACTGAATCCAAACAAAATGAGAGCATCACAGCTGAGCCTAAACAGAATGAATATAGACTGTCTGAAGCAAAGTCAAATGACAACAAACAAAATAATGGCAAATTAGAAACAACAAAGTCAAGACCGGAAACCCCAAAGCAAAAGGGTGAAAGCCGACCTGAAACTCCAAAACAGAAGAGTGATGGGCATCCTGAAACCCCAAAACAAAAAAGTGATGGACGGCCTGAAACTCCAAAGCAAAAAGGTGAGAGCCGACCTGAAACTCCAAAGCAAAAAAATGAAGGTCGACCTGAAACACCAAAACATAGGCATGAAAATAAAAGAGATTCTGGAAAGCCATCAACAGAGAAAAAATCTGAAATATCTAAACATAAACAGGATATTAAATCTGATCCTCCTCGGTTAAAATCAGAAAGAGCTGAAGCCTTAAAGCAGAGACCTGATGGACGATCTATTTCTGAGTCACTGAGACGTGACCATGATGGTAAACAAAAATCAGATGACAGAAGTGAATCAGAACGACATCGCGGGGATCAGTCTAGGGTTCGAAGACCAGAAACATTGAGATCCTCTAGTAGAAATGAACATGGCGTTAAATCTGAGGGTTCAAAACCTGATAAACTAGAAAGAAAACACAGACATGAATCAGGGGACTCAAGGGAAAGACCATCTTCTGGAGAGCAAAAAACAAGGCCTGACAGTCCTCGTGTTAAGCAAGGAGATTCTAATAAATCAAGACTTGATAAACCTGGTTTCAAATCACCAAATAGTAAAGATGACAAAAGGACAGAGGGTAACAAGAGTAAAGCAGACAGTAATAAAGCACACCCTGACAATAAAGCAGAATTTCCAAGTTACTTGTTGGGGGGCAGGTCTGGTGCACTGAAAAATTTTGTCATTCCAAAAATCAAGAGGGATAAAGATGGCAATATTACTCAGGAGACAAAGAAAATGGAAATGAAAGGAGAACAGAAAGATAAAGTAGAAAAAATGGGTTTAGTTGAAGATCTAAATAAAGGAGCTAAACCAGTGGTTGTCCTTCAAAAACTGTCTTTGGATGATGTTCAGAAACTTATTAAAGATAGAGAGGATAAATCAAGAAGTTCCCTAAAACCTATCAAGAATAAACCATCAAAGTCAAATAAAGGTAAGAATGAATATACTGACATCATTTGTGTTCTAATCAGTTTTCTTTTGAGTTTTAGAGTTGCTAAGTAGGGTTAAAATAATGGAAATTCACAAAAGCTCCAACACTGCTGTGTGAAAATTCAGCATTCTATGAAGCGGAATCATTTTTAGAAGCAGATTAAATGTTCTCGGTAGAAGTTCTTTTTCTTCTACCCCTACTTTAATCTACTTACTGTAGTCATGATTTTTACTACTATTTGATACACAGATAAGTTCTTTTGCTATAATTTTAGGTCTTCCCAAAAATTGCTTTTTAAAAATAATTAGAATGTTTGATTAAAAGTGATGTTTTTAAATATCAAAAAAAAGTGATTTGACAACTTTCTAAAAAGTTATTCTGATTGTAAAGATTAGTCCATTCTACATTCAGTTAATAAACTGAATTTTAATTTCTGGCATCGCAATAAAACTGTATGGTATGCAAAGTCAGTGTTATAAATTCCTTTAAGAATATTGTGTCTCCTGTTTTTCTTAGAGATCTAGAGCTAAAGTAATTATTGAAGAATAATTTGAATTTATATTTTATCTTAAAAATATATAGTTTTGCCCCCTTAATTGAGTTAAATCATTAGTTTGCAGGGGTTTTTTGGTATTTTTACATAGGTAAATTATCTAGTTACTTCTGTAGTAGTATTTTCAGAACAAAAAGTGTTAAGTACTGAAAAGACAGTGGCAGTTTGTACATAAAATATAAATTTAAAGGCCTTTGTACTTTGTATGCAACATTTAAATGCATAGTTTGATGATGCTACAAGGCAAACCTATTTAGGTCATGAAATATAGAGTGAGATACATTTTTTAAGGCATTAGACAGAGGTAAAAATTTATATTTTGAAATTATTTTATGAAAAATCTTGTTAAAAACTTAGATTTATACTTATAAACAAATACATAAAACTCTAGAAGTATATTGTTTAATATGGTAATACCTAAATTGAAATTCAACTAAATAAAACTTAAATCTCAATCACATGTGGCAAGTGTCTGCCTTACTAATGCATGCAGTGAGCATTTGTGTCATCATAGGAAGTTGGAGAGCACTGCATTGAGCTAGTAGACGCAGAAGGAGTCTTGGTTATTGTTTTGTGAAATACCGTTGTGCCTTGTCTGTCAGAAAGTGAGCTCATTAACATTTATTCCCAGAATGGACTTGTAAACTGTCTGTTTTTATTCTTGCTTGATTTTCATCCGTTTACTTTTTCACTGTTAATTTATTTGGTTTGTCTTTCAAAAATGAAAAGACTGTCTCAGAATCAGTTATGTCATATACGCCAATCAGACTATAAAAATTAAAACTTCAACTTTAATAATCATTGCTTGAATGAATCTCTTCAGAATTACTTGTTTATGTAAAAATTATTAGAATGTGGTGACTAGCAGTAGAATTGCTTTCTTTGGCAGTCTTTAAATTTTGTCACTGGTTTGCAACTGAAGTAAAGAGTATAGTTAATACAGTTTTAGAAGAGTCAGATGGAAAGATGGAAAGTGGTACCCTCTTATCCCTTTGATCTGGACCATCTCTTTCTCCCCTGCCCTCTGTCAGCTTAATGCTAACCTTGTTTTCTAAGCTCTGTTCTAACAAATAATCTTTTATATCTGAGCATCAAGACGAATACAGCTCCTAATTAGTAATTGTTGTATTATTTCTCACTGTTTTTTCACATAAAATTTTATTGCCTATAAATGTCTGATTCCTGTTTCTCTTAAGTGTACTTTTAACATAAATGGTAACTTATGTTCACATTAGTGAATAAGTAAACTAGGTGTCCACCTCTTAGAGTAGGATGTTTGTGTGCATGTGCTTGCAGACCGTATACTAATATCTCTTCAGTTATAATTAGTGGGTCTTTTCATCAAAAAATATTTCAAGTTTAGGATCCCATGTAAATAAATATCTTTTGGCTTTGTTTGTACCTTAGAATCATATTTTGTTTATAATTTTTTATTTGTCATATACTAATTTTGTTATTTTAGATCCCTGCTACTAAGTTAGTAATGACATAGTTGCGTAATTGCAGATTTTATAAATTCCATGTATAGGAAGCACATTTGTAGATTACTAGCCCTTTGTAATACACATTACTTGGAGTTTTCTTTAGAGAGTCACAGAAGATCACATGTTCTGACATATTAGTGTTTTCTGAGTAATTAGATTTAATATTGCTGGGATACTTTGGTCGTTGATTCCTATGTCCAAACTTCTTGGTAGCTTTTCATTTCTTGGAAGAGCTATGAAATTCTATCCTTAAATTATTTTGCCCAGTGTCCATGTTTAAATATTCATTCTTCCAGGTAATTTGAAATTCCTTAAATATGTTTTACACTAATAACTTTTGAATAGTAGGGGCACAGACTTATCTCCTATTATGGAGTATTTATTTTTGTCTTGTGTGAGCATGTTAAATATAAAGTGACTTTTTACATTTGATTTGACTATAATGGAGATATGTCTTTGTCTCTAGTAGCTGCTATAATACTTGGTACATTTTGAGGGTCTGTATTAAATGTCTGTTGAATGAATACAGACTATATTGCTAAAATGTTCAGAAAAGACTTGTATGAAGGTTAAAATTATATATTCATCCCCACTAATAGATGCTAGCTTAAGAGCTACATAATTTGGAATTCGTTGTTCCTTAAACTTTTTAATTTTACTTCATTGAAGAACTATTGCATCATAAAATTATATAGGTTTAGGTATAAATCAACATCTGTATGTAATTCATTAAGTTTACCAATATCAGTTCAATTCTGTCTTTAACCGTATAATTGACCCTTTTAACCTGATTTACCCACCCCTTTATCCCTTTCCTTCAGCTTACCTCTGATTTGATTCTCTAGATTAAAAGTCTATTTTTAGTTGATTTAGTTCATTTGCTTCTATGATTTTTCTGTATAACATATGTGGGTGAAATCATAGGATGTTTATCTTTCCCTCCTCTTAGGGGGAGGTTAAGACTACCTTTTCTTACTATATTTTTAAATTTAAATTCATTTTATTGAAGAAACATCACATCCTAACATTTAAGTTGAAGGTGTGCGTCATAGTAAATCCACATCTATATATAATACATTAAGTTCAACACCATTTTAGTTCTTCCCCAACTATTCAGTTGATTGTCTTTTCCCACCTTGCCTGCCTGCTCTCCCCTCTTGCTGCAACCATTGATCTGCTTTTATTGACTAAAAATGTGTTTTTGTTTAACTTTGCTTGGTTCTCTATAGATCACTGTAAGTGATATCACATGTCTGCTTTCTCTTTCTGGCTTATCTCACTAAGTATAATTCCCTCCAGATCCATCCATGTTATTACAAATGTTAGGAATTTATCTTTATTGATAAGCGAGTAGTATTCCATGATGTATATATACCACATCTTCTTAATCTATTCATCTCTCCTTGGGTACCTTTTTTTAATGGTGTTGAATCTAATCACATTTATCTGCATCTAATAAGATCATATAATTTGTGTCCTTCCTTTTTTTACTGTAGTATGTTACATTTACTGGTTTGCATATGTTGAACATCCTTTCATCCCTGGAATGAGTTATGATATAAGCTTCTTTTGATGAATTGTTGAATTTGGATTGCTCGTATTTTGTTGAGAATTTTTTCATCAGTATTCATCAAAGATATTAGTCTGTGGTTTTATTTTTTTATAATGTCTTTATCTGGTTTGGGGATTAGAGTAGTTTGGCATTATAAAAAAAAGTGTTCAGAAATTTGCCTTCAGTTTTTTGGAACAGTTTGGGAAGGTTTGATATTAATTCTTGGAATATTTGGTAGAATTCACTAGTGAAACCATCTAGTCCAGGACTTGGTTTTTAGGGAATTGCAGTTTCTTTGCTTGTGATCATTCTGTTTAGGATTTCTGTTTCTTCCTGATTTAGTCTTGTAATGTTATGTTTCTCAGTATTTGTTCATTTCTTTTAGGTTATCCAATTTATTGCCGTAAATATGTTCATAGAATTCTATTATTCTCTGCATTATTGTAATATTGTAATTTCTCCTCTTTCATTTGTATTTTCTCTCTCCTGTATGAATCTGGTTAGTGATTTGTATTTTATGTCTAGCTGTTCAAAGAACTAGCTTTTAGATTTCATTCTTTTTTTTTTAAGTCTTACTTTATTGATTTTTACTCTGTATGTTATTATTTTCTTCCTTCTACTAGAATTTGGTTTCACTTTTTCTTGTTAGTTTCTTTAGGTAAAGGTTTAAGTTTTTTATTTATGATTCTTGTTCCTATAGTATGATTGTATTCCTGTAAATTTCCCTCTTGGTGATATTTTTGCTGCATCCTATAGGTTCTTATAATTTATGTCTTTTTTGTTTGACTCCAGGTATTTTTTTAATTTCATCTTTGATTTTCTCATTGACTGAATAGTTGTTCAGTAACATGCCTATTCTTCACTCCTCAGTTTTTCCGTTTTTCCTCTTTTGGCTGATTTCAAGTTTGATGCCATTGTGATCCAAAAAGATATAGATCAAATTTCAGTCTCTGAATTTGTTGAGACTTGATATATGTCCCAATGTATGACCTATTCTTGAAAATGTTCCATGAGCGCTTGAAAAGAATCTATATTTCATTGTTCTGGAGTGAAATAATACATATATATTATATATGATATGTATAGATTATATATTTTATATATAATTATATATATACACACACATGCTATCTCATGTAAGACTTTTTTTTAATCACTTTCTGTCTGGATGATCTGTTCTTTACCATGAGTGGGTTATTAAAGTTCTCTATTACTCTGTTGCTGTCAGTTATTTCCCTTTAGGTCTGCTAATGTTTGCTTGATGTATTTGAATGCTTCTATGTTAGGTGCATTTGTATTAATAAGTCTTAATATCTTCCTGTTATATTGCTCCCTTTATCATTATATAATTTGTTACTTTTTGTGTTGAGAAGTCTTAACTTTACCTGATATGGGTATAACAATTCATTTTTTTTTATTCACATTGGTTTAGATTATCATTTCCATCCCTCCAGTGTAACTCTCTGTTTGTCTCTAAGTCTTAAGTCTCTTGCAAACAGCCTATAGTTGGGTTTTGTTTTTGTTTTTTTAATTTGTCCAGCTATTCTGCTTTTTAATTTTCAGTCCCTTTATATTCAAGATAATTACTGATATTTGAGGACTTACTATTGCCATTATGACTTTTTTTTTCTGGTTTTGTCTATCTGTTTATTGTTTGTGTGGTTTTTTTTTGTGTGTGACCATCTTTTTTGTTTAAATAGAAGAGCATCTTTAAGAGTTCTCGTAGTATAGTTCTTGAGGCAGTAAGTCCTTTAACTTTTGGCAGGAGAAAACCCTTATTTTGACCTCATAGCTGAGAGACAGTTTTGCAGAATATAACATTCTTGGCTGGCTATTTTTATCTTGGAGTATTTTGGGTATGTCTTTCCATTTGCTCCCGACCTGTCGTGTTTCAGGTGAAAAGTCTGACGACAGCCTAATGACAATACCTTTATATGTTAATTGTTTTTTTACCCTTGTCATCTTTAATAGTCTTTCTTTGTCTTCAATTTTGAATAGTTTCACAATTAAATAAAGGCCTTCGTGTAGGTCTTTTTGCATTTAGATAACCAGGAGTTCTGTTGGCTTCATTGGCTTGTATGTTCATTGCCTTACCCTGGCGGGAAGGGAAATTTTCAGCATTTATTTCTTTGAATATGTTCTCAGTTCCCTTCTCTCTTCACCTTCTGGATTACCCATTTTTCTTATGTTGCCCTTCCTAATCGAATCAGATAGCTTTTGGAGTGTTTCTTCTCTTTTTTTAATATTTGATTTTTCTCTTCTTCCATCTGTCTCCTTTATACATTTGTGTCCTCCAGATCACTGATCCTTTCCTCCATTTGGTAAATTCTGCTTCCATAGCTTTCTTTGGTACTCTTGGTCTTGTTTATTGCATTCTTTACCTTCTTTGAATTCCAAAGTTAAAGAACTCTTGGCTATTAAAGGAGTTATTATTATAATATCCAGAATCCTTAAAGATACTGTAGTGGAAATTTCTATTGATTCATTTGAACAATCTTACACTTTTCTGAAAAACTCACATTTTCAATTTCTATAAAGGGTTTAGCCATTGATATATTTAGGAAATGTTTTGGAGAATTTTTTTGCAGGTGTTGGCATAATATAAACTTAGTTATTGTTGAGTATTATTTTAGAGTAGTATTTTGAAAATTTTGTCTGATTTCTATTCATAGAATTTTTGGCCCCAATTTTAGTTAGTGGATACTTGATACTGATTTAAAGGGATATATTAAGTAGAAAATTTTCATAAAATTTATTAAAGCTTGCTTGTGATGTTCTCACTTCTGCCCATTCCATATTTCAAACCAACCAAAAGACAGCATCAATAAGGTTCTCTTATCTGTAGAAATATGTATGTGATTGAAGAGTGAGAAGATAGAAAATATTAATTCTGAGAGAACCTGCTCCTATTTAGGAAGAAGTAGTCTTGATCACGTACTGAATTGCCAGTTAGTCTAATAATGGTTATAGAAAACATCCCCTTAAGAACCTGGTACAGATATATAAGATAATGCATACTACTTTACATCATTATGTAATATAGTATAATATTAAACAATGTAATAATAACAAGTTAATATTAAATAATACATCATAGTAAATATAAAGTATAATAACAAGTAAATATTCAATATCTTTATTTTAGGCTCTTATTAAGGGATTCTAAAGGGATTCTTTCAGTAACTTTAGGGGGGAATTTAGTATGTTAGAATAATTTATGTAAGAATAATAGTAAAATACTATGATATAAAATGACACAATCTAATATTGATCTTTTAATATGGTTTCCCTTTCCTCACCCACAAAGAATTAGCATTCCCTGCCTTTTAATGTGTTGACTTGGAAATAAATAGTAGTGCAAGTAGCACTGGAATCAAAACCTTGAACGAATCTTGTCACTTAAAACCTTGGTTATTTTTTAAATGGGAGCAAATACTACAGATTCCCAAACTAATTTTAATTATTTCTGACAATCAAGATGTCTGCAATATATACATTCTGTTTGCACTTTAAGAAGTTATGAGTGTTCTAGTGTGCCCTTGTGGCCTAGTGGGTTAATCCACTGTGGCACAGTCCAGGGTCCCCAGTTTCAGGAGTTAGGAATGGTGGGGGGTGAGGATGTGAACGAGTGTGAATAACTAAATTAAAATAAAGTGCTTCTTCCTCCTGTCTCTACTGCCTGCCTGCCTAGTCACCTTCATTCCTGCCTGCTCCTTTCCTTTGCAAAAAAGAATAATGGAGAAACCAATTTCTTTTAGGCATTATAAGACCACAATGAATCTTATAGTAAAAGCTAAAATCTGTGCAATTTCTTAATATAATGAAATGTAGGCATTTCATTTTTAATTGAATTTTTAAAGAACTAAATTTTGAAAATAAGTCTTCAGTGTACCTTATGTGTATGTACTTTATTTTCGTTATTTGAAGATGTTGCTTCCACCATTTATATTATCCAATTTCATTGAGATATAATTAACATATAACATTGTATTAATTTAGATGTACAACATAATGATTTAATGTTTGTATAGGAAATGATTGCCATGATAAGCTTAGTTTTCAGTTATCACTTCATACAGTTGCAGTTATTTTTTTTGGTGTTGAGGTTTGTTTTACTCTCCTAGCAACTTTTAAATAGTGTTTTTAACTGTAGTACCTATACTGTGCATTATTCCTCAGAACTTCTCTTTTATTTAACTGGAAGTTTGTACTTCAGTCACCTCAGTCACCATCCACTGCCTGCTTCTGGTAATCAGCAATTTGCTCTGAGTCCAGTTTTTGTTAGATTCCACATATAAATGGGATCATATGGCATTTATCTTTCTCTGACTTATTTTTATTAGCTAGCATCTAGCATCTGTATTCATATTTTTTCAAATAGCAGATTTCCTTTTTTATGCTAACATTCTAATGTATGTATCCACCTGCATGCACACGCAAACATGCCAAACATACCTGCCCCATTTTCTTTATATGTTAGTCCATCATGGACAACTAGGTTGTTTCTATTTCTTGGCTGTTATAATCATTCAGTAAGCATGGGGATGCATAAACGTCTTTGCATTAATGGTTTCCTTTGTATGTATATCCAGAAGTAGAACTGGTAACTCATATAGTAGTTTTATTTTTAATTTTTGAGGCTCCATCACACTTTTCTATGCTAACTCACATTCCTACTAACAGTGAGCAAAGATTTCTTTCCTCCGTTCTACACCCTGGCCAATGCTTATTATTACTTGTTTTTTGATGCTAGCCATTTTAATAGGTGTGAAATGATAACTCTTTATGAGTTTGATTTGCATTTCTCTAATAATTAGTGATGTTAAGCACCTTTTCATGAACCTGTTGCCCATTAGTTTGTTTTCTTTGCAAAAGTGTTTCTTTACTTCTTCTGCCAATTTTTTAATCAGATAGGGATTTTTTTTGCTATTTACTTGATAAGATCTTTATAGCTATTTTTAGTTATTAAACTCTTATCAGATAATTTTATTTGCTAATAGTTTCTTCCTATTCTATAGAATTGGAGAATGCTGTAGGATCTTTTCATTTTGTTGGTCTTCTTGCTGTGCAGAGCTTTTTAGTTTGATATCCCAATTATTTATTTTTGCCTGTTTTAATACCAAAAATTCACTGCTAAGACCAATGCCAAGGCACTTATGTTTTCTACTAGGAATTTTGTGGCTTCAGGCCTACAGCCAAGTCTTTAATCTGTTTTGAGATGATTTTTGTATATGATGTAAGATAGGGACCAGTTTCACTTTCACCTCTGACTGTCCAGTTTGTCAACACCGTATATTGAAGAGAGTATCCTTTTACTGTATATTTTTGGTTCCATATATGGCTGAGGTTTTTTCTGAGTTCTGTTCCATTGATCAGTGTGTCTGTTTTTATGTCATAACATGTTTTGATTATTGTAACTTTGTAATACAGTTTGAAATCAGAGAGTTTCATACCTCAAGTTTATTGTTCTTTTTCAAGATTGCTTTGGCTATTCGTTCTTTTGTGATTCCGTTAAAATTTTAGGACTGTTCTTTTTCTGTGAAAAATGTCATTGACTTGATAGATTTTATACTGAATCTATAAATTGCCTTGAACATTTTAGCACTTTTCTCCCAATTCATAAGCATGGAATATTTTTCTATTTAGTGTCTTCTTCAGTTGCTTTTATCTATGTCTGACAGTTTTGAATGTGTAGTTTTTTTCACCTTTTTGGTGAAATTTGTTCCTAAATATTTTTTCTGTTTGATTCCATTGCAAATGAATAGTTTTCATATTGTCTATTTCTGATAATTTGTTGGTAATGTGTGGAAACACAGCCAATTTTTTAAAAATATATATTTTGTATCCTGTAACTTCTAAATCTTATATTCTATCAGTTTTTTTATGGAGTCTTTAGAATATTTCTATATAAAATATCATGTCACTTGCAAACAAAGATAGTTTTGCTTCCTTTCCAGCTTGAATGTCTTTTCTCTTCCTTGCTTTTACTGCTCTGACTCAGACCTCAAGTATTGTGTTCAATAAAAGTAGTAAGAGTATACAGTATTGTTTTCTTGATCTTAGTGGAAAAGCTTTTAATGTATTATTGAATTAGGTTTACTAATAATTGTTGAGAACTTTGGGACCTAGGTACATTAGAGATATTGGCCTATCCTTCCTTCCTCCCTTCCTTCCTCCCTCCCTCCCTCCCTCCCTCCCTCTCTTTCTCTCTCTTTTTCTCTCTCTTTCCCTCTCCCCCTCCCTCCTTCCTTCCTTCCTTCCTTCCTTCCTTTTTCCCCTCCTCTTCTGTTTTTGGAATCATTTGACAAAAATTTGTATTCTTTAAATACTTGGAAGAATTCATCAGTAAAGTCATCTGGTCTTGGGCTTTTTTGGAGGGGGTATTTTTTTTATTACTAATTTAATCTCTTTACTATTAATTGCTCATTCAGACCAAAAAGTGTTTTTAGGAATTTATCTCTTACAGGTTGTCCAGTTCATTGACATCTAATTTTCATAATAATCTTTCAGTCCCTTGAGTGATATCAGTTATAATAACTCCTCTTTTATTGGTATTGCATATAATTGAGTCCCCCCTTATTTTCTCAGTATGTCTAACTAAAGCTGTATGTTTTGTTTATCGTTTTGGAAAAAAGCAGCTCTTAGTTTCATTGATCTTTTCTAATTGCCTTTTTAATTTATCTATTTTTGTTCTATCTTAGCTATTTCCCTCCTTTTACTAACTTTGGGTTTCCTTTCTTCTATTTTTTCTAGTTCCCTTGGGACGTAAAGTTAGGTTGTGACATTATTTTTCTCACTGCGTTAACATAATAAGGAAAGGATCATTTGATCCCGGCTTCCTACTTTCAGTGTTGAGTAAAAATTGTCATTTGCATCATAAACTTCCTTGAAACCATATTTCTTTGTATAGTTCTTTCTCACAGTAATTTGATGGCTACACATTGATCAGATCTGTGTAGTGTTCATGTCAATATCAAAACTGGTGCTCTAACCCCTGTCCTTAAAGTCTTTCTCCTGCTTGCTTCATTTGTAATAGTATTTTTTTCATTTGCTACAAATCAGCTCCTTGGTGTGTTGTCTTTAATTAAAGAAACCAGTTTGAAATGATCAGATCTGTACATAATATAACTATAGTTACTACACTTGAAAGTGGGTGCTGCGTTGTTCCATTTTAAATAAAGAATGGCATGGTACAGATAAGGCTCAGCAAACTTTTTCTATAGAAACTCAGATAAAAAATATTTTAGGTTTTGTGGGGCCACTGTCTACATAGTGTGAAGATAGCCACATAACAGTATGTAAATGCTTGTGTGTCACTAATTCTAATAAAACTATATACAAAAGCAAGAGGTAGGGCATATTTGACCCCTATAAGCTGTAGTTTTCAGAGCTTGGTATAGATGTAAAACTGAAATTTTATGTAGGCGAATCTGACAGATTGTTTATTCTGTCGTAAGAGACCTAAAATTTACCTTTTCCCTTGCTACTTGAGTGTTTTTATGCATATATAAAGAGATCTAGGACACGCCCTGGTGGAGTAGCAGTTAGGTCAATCGTCTCCAAAGGAGCTCAGCCCGCATACACATGGCTTCCAGTCCTGGGTCTGAGGGGAAACAACCAGTGTGAACAACTAAATAAAATTTAAAAAAAATAAAAATGTTTCTTCCTCCTGTTTCTTCCTGAATGCCTACTTGTCTTTATTCCTTCCTGAACCTGTCCTTTAAAAAAAACAACTAAAGATCTAGATAGTTTTGAAATATTTTTCTAGTTCCTATCTAATATTTTTAAATGTAAATTAGAATAAAATTAGGCAAACTTTATCAAGATCTTTAATATTTATATTTACCTTTCATGTAGTGGAGTTATTGTTAATATATTAACATCTAGTTAATGTATTAAATAAAAATACATAACAATTAGATACCAGCTTAAATTGCCTTTAGATTATTTTATACTTATTTCATGTCAATTATGAGATCTTTCCTTATCTTTTCACTTTATGGATAGATGTCTCCATAATTACAAAAACTAGGAACTGCTTTTAGGATTTAAGAAGGTTTTCTTTGTTTTTGTTTTTGTTTTTTAAGCAAAGTAGATGAGAATAAATACCAGTAGGCATGCAGGTAGGAACTGAAAGGAAGAAGCAGCATTTTATTTTTCATATTGATGGTTGTTCCTGGCCCCTGGACATGAACCCGGGTACTTGGAATATATGTCGAATTTGCTCAGCCAGAGGCTGCAGACCTAACCTCTACTAGGGTGCGCCTAAAAAGGTATTTTTAGCTGAAAGATTTCTTGGAAGACCATAGATTTATTGTAATATTTACACTAAGCGTTCAACATGTTATTTCTGGCTTATCTTCAGTACCATACACTTTGTCTGATACTGCAGATACAATACATTTCATCAGGTTTGTGAACTCATTGAAGATATGGATAACTAAAGACATAGTGACAGTGTAATATTGCCAGGAATAGTGTGCTATGTGACCACAAAAGGAAAGAATCACATGCGTTTTAAAACAGTAGAGCAGAAGGAAAAAGCATGACAAGACTGGGGAACTTAAACATTTAGCTGCTTTTGGAGTACAGTAAGGAAAAAGGTAAAACTAGATTAAATTGAACGTTGTTCTACAACCATTGGTAGTAACAAAAAGTAATAATAAAATATGCTATTCCTAGTGTTGTCACTAGGAATAGGTGTTTCCTAATGTTTTTCTAGAATATTGTAAATAGACGTAAAATGTCTGTACTTTCAGTTTAATGCATTAGTGGTTATGTAAATAGCTAATAATGTAATTTAATACCTGAATGGATTAATACTTAAATAACAAATGTTAACATGTGAACATTTTTCCTTTGATTTCATATCGTCTGGTTTTTCTGTGAGCTTAATGTAAGTTTACAGTATTATAAGCTAAATAATCCTTTGATAGTTATATCATAATATTACTGCCACATTTCAAAAATGATTAAATTCTTGGCATCTGCTTACTGTTCTCCCATGTCTTTCAGAAACATAGATCAAATAGCTCTAAGAAAATATACTAATATCTCCCCCTTCCAATTCACCCAACAAATTACTGGTAGAGTAACATTTCTAAAGCGCATTCTGATTCTTTCACTCCTCAGAAAGACTATAATATATGAGCCTTGCATACTTTTATGGACTTTACTGTTTTTCTCTCTGTTGAATATCTTGTTCTATCCAGAGCAAACATTGTTCATGAAATTCTCTAAACTTGCCACAAATCCTACTTCTTAGCTCCTGTTCTCTATCCTCTACTCTTCACATCTTATCTCCTTTGAAAAACCACCGTGTTTATGATGCATGTCCTAGTCCCTCACAAATAATCTTTTTGTTTCTCTGAAATAAACTTATGTTTCTTTAGAAAAATTCATCTTTTTAGTATATTTTATGTCCTTCAACTCCTGTTGCATATACCTTTTACTTAGGCATAGCATGGTATACCTATCATTTTGCATTTTTTTCTTTCATTTAGTGTCTCTGTACCATCACCTTTAATGTGATCCGCTATTCCATTCTATTTCCCTATTGTTGAATATTTTGATGTTATACGATATAAAATTGTTTTACTTCATACAGCTTTTTGGGGTTTTTTTGTATAAAAATCCTTAGAATAAATTTCCATGAATGGTGTAAATGAGTGAAAGGGTTTGGACACCATTTGTTTTGTGTTATATTTTTAAACTGTTAGCAGAGTTTGAATGCACGCATTACAATAAATTACAAACAGATCTACAGAAATCGGAAGTATAGCCTAGATTTTTTAATTTCATCTCCAACAGCCTGTGCATAGTAGTTAACTTCTAAAGGCATTGACATATATAGCATAGTGGAAAACTTGATCTTTTCAATAATGATCTTGAATCAAGACATTGTCTTATTTAAAAAAGAGAAAGTGCTTTTAAGAAAGATTTACATTATAATAATTTCTGAGTTGTACTATGACTTGTATATTGTATTAGGGCTTAAAAAACGTAATGTTGACAATTGTTATATCAGATTAGATATATAAATAATTAAGTTCTCTAATACAAAGTTTAGTCAGTATTCCAATGAGTATTTTTAATTAGTTTTTAATGTATTATACAAATTCTATATATTATTCATTGATAAACATTGGCTAACCCCATGCATTATGTTAAGATTAACCTAGAAAGACCTTTCATTCCCAAAGTCCCTTCCTGCTTTGAGAGAAGTGACAACACAAAGCTTAAAACACAAAGCTCATACTTTTTTTATTGTGACTTACAATAAGAAAGGTAATGCACATTGTGACCTAATACACATATACAAATAAATACATATTAGCAATACCCAGACGATCCCTGGGGCTTGCTGCTTAAGTCTGCAACCACTGGCCCATATAGTCCACATCTCAGGGACTGAGTTTGCAACCCACAGCAAGGGAAACAACCTAGAGGAACACCTAGAATAAAATAAATGTTTCTTCCTCTCCTTCCCTGTCTGCCTGCCTACTCTCAAGTGTTCCTGCCTGCACCTTTCCTTAAAAAAGGGGGAAATGCCTCAATACAAAATACTGCCATTTTCTCTTTCATTTTAACTACTTGTCAAGACCCACAAAATCAATTTCACAATTTGCTTATGAATCACACTCTGCAACTTTCACTGACTATAACTCCAGTTCTTAGGTTATAAGAGTCTTTATATTGTGAGTAATGTGATGGTTTTTTACATTAACTTTAGGAGTATTTTTGAAAACCCATCAGAAAGATTAGCTAAAAATTTTACCTCCCTAGTCACAAATGAATAACAGATTATCTTCCTTTTAGAATTTTTCTCCTTTTTATCCTCATCAAACAATTTTAGACTTCCAGATGGTGTGCGGGGTTTCTGCCTCTTTAACAAAATTGTGCTAGATTTTCTCATCAGGTATTACTTCAGTTTATCTGATAGCAACTCCCTCTTTTTCCTAACCTTTTTCTTCTGGTGGGTGTAGTCTACCTGGTCCTCTCTTCTCCTAAATTAAGACTTCATGCTCTCAGTTAAATAATAATAATTTTTTTTAAAAGACCCTCCTTCAGTCCTGATGACTGTTAATATCTCTGTTGAAGCTGTGGATTTTACTCCCGCTTCTTTTTATTCAACCAAGGAAAGGAGCCTTAGCACCAAAAAGTGGTATCTACTTTTTTCTAATTTTCTGTCGCTCTTTCTAAATAGTTACTAAGCTCCTTGTGAGCGTTCTTCCTCTGAGATCAGTGTTTTATGACCTCAGAACTCTCATTACATAGCACCTGCACTCACTGTCTGGTGCACAGGAGTCCTCTTTACCCCTAGTTCTGCTATCAGTTTAGGTAACCTGGAAGGAAGATCTCTGTGGAAGGAATACTTAATGTTGTAGCCCCATTGTTGAACCCCACATTCTTTTAGTTTTTTCTTCAGGTTGCCTCCTCTTATTTCTACCCTCTCAAGTAGTACCATTTTGGCCGGGGGGACTATGTCATCAGCACTTCATTCTCCTTTCTATCAGGAGCTCAAATAAATAAGTTGACATGCACTTAGAAATTATTTGTACCCAGAACTATGTATCATCAAACCATATTAACTCAGGTCACTAGAGGGATAGATTAACTTGCTCCATTGATTTTTTTTTTTTTCTTTTTGCCCCTAATTTCAATCATAATTGGAGTTCAAGAGTCATTTGATCCTACTCCTTTGTTATATGGGTAGGTCATTGAATTGCACTATGCCTGCCTAAGATGTTCTATATGACTTACAAAATTCGGAGATTTATGTGAGTTTCTTTGTTTTTGGATATGGCTGGTTTCCTTTGGTTGAAGCTTCAACCCTAAAGGACTCATTAATTGAAATGGTTTCTTTTAATCTTAGGGTCATTTTGCTGTTTAAAAAAAAAACAAAGCAAACAACACATTGTTAGTGATTAGACCAATGACTCTGAAACTTGTCTTAGTGACTTCTGGTTTTAATCATTTAATAAATGAACTAGTATGAGTGATGCATAGCAGCAATCTAAAATTGTTAAAATGTAGCACATCTAGAAGTAAATATATTTTTTTTAGTTTTAATAGAGTCAGAAAGTGAAGGTGCATTATGTTTGAATGGATACATAATAGCTATAAGTGTGGTACCTCACAAAATTGTCACTTACTAGCATCAAGCCGGTAACTTAAACAGACACCTGATGCAAAGAACCAAGTAGTTGGGGTAGGAGAAATGAAGTGAGAAAATTGAAGTTCTAGCAAACTGAAATTTCTAAGAACAAATAGCTTAGCAACCTAATAATTTATAAAATCATCAATGTATGAAGAAACTTAGCTAAACAGTTTACCTTTAAAGAATTATTTCCTAGTTTGGAAAAAATATAATCAAATATGTAATAGAGGTGATTGGAAGTACTCTCTTTATTCATTTTTATTGAAATTGAGTCAGTTTCGCAATGCTTGATATTATGTATTGAAGATCCTGAGTGCAAATATCTAGGACTGTCACTCATTTTATTTCTTAACCTTTATAAAAAAAAAAGGAGCCTGACTGAGTTTATAAAAGCACTTTATAAAAAGGAAAAAAGAATGGTGTTAATTCAAAACTTAATAAAACCTGTGTACTGTTCGTTTCTGTTCAGAATGAAACTAGGTTCACTTTTGGAAGATAACATATTGAGAGACATATTAACCATTGCTGGATTTTTGTTTTTGGTTTTGGTTTTTTTAATTGGGGCATCTTTCTAATCAAAGTATTTGAATTATGTTGCTATAACTTTCACAGTTTTACGGAGGTTAAACTGGTCTGAAGTGGCATGCCTTGGTGTATAGACATTGTGTATATCCTAGGGACTCAGATTTGTGCCCTTGGCCCTCGGGGGAACAACCAAGATGAACACCTAAGTAAAATAGATAAATTGCTGCTTCTTCGTATTTCTTCCTGCCTGCTTGCTTGCTTAACATTCATTCCTGTCTACCCCTTTCCTTAGAAAAAAAGAAAAAGGAATAGTAGACCTCTTAAATGTGGTAGTATTTTTTTTTAATGTTAGCTTAGGGAATAAAAGGAGATAAACTAATGAATTAACTTGGCATGCTTTATTGACTATAAGACATATGTTTTCTGTGGTTCACTATTGTGAGGACTTTTTTTGTTTTTAAGCAAGAAAGAAGAGAGTAGAGTACTTACTTTATGAATATAATAACCATTTTAAAGAGAATATAAATACCAGCACATATCTTATAACCCCTGATTATCTATTTCATATTTTAATTCTGGAGTATTAGTACCAAGTCAATATTTATGAATTGAATTTAAGCAGAACATAATCAGATAAATTTACTTTTTTTAAAGCCTCCCTATGTACTGAAGGCAAAATATTCTCGTTATCTGTATTTATTTGTCCCCAAAAGATGATGTTTCAATAGTGTAAAAATGAATTTATACTTTCAAAATTTTGGAAATATCTGCATTTGTTTTCTAAAACTTACTAAATTCAGAAACTATACAGGGCATGCAGCTGTACGGGAGCATAAGTTATTATGAACTACGGTTAGACAATCAGAAAATATTGACCATTTGTATATACATAGTTAATAGTATTAGTTGAGTGGAAAAGAAAAGATACATACTAGAAGACTTGATCTTGTCATGCCCTGGTGGACTAGGGGTTGGGTGTAGTCCGCATACATCCCAAGGTCCCAGGTTCACATACCAAGGCTAGGAGGGGAACAGCCAAGATGAACAACTAAATAAATAGAAAATACTTCCTCTCTCTTCCTGCCTGCCTCCTTCTAGTTGCTTTCATTCCTTCCTGCACCACTGATTTAAAAAAAAAAAAAAAAAGAACTTGATCCTTTCACCGAAAGAATACATATTTTTAATAAGCATTCAAAAGCACTAAGGACTTTTAAATGAGATGTAAGATTGTGTTTAACTTGGTGCTGAAATTAAACTGACATGAAGATAATGATAATCCACAACTAAAGTTGACTTGTTTTACTTCTACCAGTATTCTTGAAAATGAACCTCACTACTAAGATATAGTTAAGAAAGTAGAAAGAAATGTTACATGATTTGAAAATTATGCAAGTTAAACTGAATATTCGTGTGTCAGGATTCTCAGCAATGAATTCTTTGGAATATTACATTTTTATTGGGTAAAATTTTGACTGTGTATTCAGAAGAATTAAAGACTGTAAGTTGCTGAAAAAATTCCTTTATAATGTTGAATCATTTTATGAAGAATAAAAAGGGGTTATTCTTCCATTGAGGTTAATAATTTGCATTTTATATTCAAAAATTGTTCATGTTACATATTCTCTAGGCTTTTAAATTGCCTTTATCAGTATCCTTATATTCTTGTCATGATGTATTTTTATTCTTTACATAAGCTGTATTACTATTTGAATGTTGCAATCTTAGTAATGACTATAGTTACTAATATTCCCTGCTATAAACCGCTAAGGTACTCTACTCTCAGTTCCTAAATTAAGCAGGTAAGGCATTATTTTCATACTTCCACTCAAAGATTTATATGAGTAAGTAAAAGTTAAAATTATCATCTTTAGTCGTCATCAAGGAAAATTATCCTAAATAAGTAATTTTTGCTACTTCTGCTTTTAAGCTACCAACAGGATGTTAATGATTAATTTTTTCATAGCAACTACTTGTATTTGTGTGTGTATATGTATGTTTTTAGGTATTTTGTGTTAATAGTTCTTATGTTTATATATTTTTATCTTATCTTTATGCTTTCATGGGTAAATAAGTTATTTTATAACAGATTTGAATTTCCTATTTTCATTTATAGACAGTTAAATGATTTAAATGATTTTTGTTTTAATTATCCTGCCTTTCATGTTTGTTATCTTAAGTTAAATGCATGTATTGGCTTATCTATTTGAGGAAATTCTCCATAATGCTAAATATATTGCCATGCTATTCCAATAGGTAGCAATAGGTAAAACCTTTTAAGCTCTTTTCCAGCCACCATACACAACCACCAATTTCATAAAGGAAGAGAACATAATAAGTGTTCTCCAACACTTTTCATTTGTACTAAGGTATAGCATTACTTTCAAACTGTTCCAAACCTCTATAAAACAAATTTGGTATTACCAGGAGTGTGCAGTGTACCCCCTACTACAAATAAACTTGATGATGCCAGTGGATTTCTGGTTTCAGAAAGTTTTTGATCAATGAAGACAAATGAGACCATTTAATGAAAAATTGATAATGATATAACCTACCCATCCTTACTATGGTAGCTAGTTATCATTTTTCAGTTTGTTATATATTGATATATGTATAAAAACTATAGTCAGTTTAGCATTTAGACTATTATAAAGTTAATATGATTGTTTTATATAAGTAGAAGGGTAACTTTGAAAACTTAAGTGCTAATATTTTATTGCCCTCATTTAGGTAAGTTCTTTTTTATCTTCAGATTTAAATTTCTTTCTTTTTATTAATAGGTAGTATAGACCAATCAGTGTTAAAAGAATTACCCCCTGAACTCCTGGCAGAAATTGAATCCACCATGCCACTTTGTGAACGTGTGAAAATGAATAAACGCAAGCGTAGCACAGTTAATGAAAAGCCAAAATATGCTGAAATCAGTTCAGATGAAGATAATGATAGTGATGAAGCTTTTGAATGTAAGTATCATATAACTTTACTATTATTTTAGGATTTAAAAGCAGATTGATGTTTGCCTGATTCAAAATTTTTTGGATTAGCAATAGTATAATGCTCTTAATTCTTAATAAGGAAATTCTTTATACTTAAAAATATGTGAAAGATGAGATCAGTTGGCACCAAGAAAAAATTTTAATAAGCTATATATATAATTAATGTCAAATAATGCAATTTTGTGTCTATATGCATTTAGCAAGCATTTAGCTCCTACTGTATGATAGGCACTGAGAATAAAAATAAGATGTGACCCCTTACTTAGAGACTTCAATCTACTGGGGGGAAATATGTAAAAAATTGTAGTTCAGTAAAAGTATATTGATAACAGTAAATCTAGGGTGCTATGAGAGCACATTGAATTGGCATCAGAATCATACTGGGGGTTCAGGGGACACTTACTACTGGAAGAGGTGACACTTGAGTATTGACGGACACGTAGGAGATAGCCAGGTAAAGAAATACTTAAAACCATACTATCACTAAATTATGAATGGTTTTGCCACATTGCCAATTATCTGTGTGGTTTGGACCTGGCTTCTCCTTTTTGCCCAGCTGTGTCCTGGAATTCCTCCCTTGTTTCACTGTTTTCCAGAGCTGGCTTCTTCACTACACAGCTACCTCTCTACAACACTGTGATCACCTGTCTTTGCACTAGACTTGCTATACCTCGCCTGTCTTCCTACTGGTCCACTGAAAAAGTTCTTCTCTTTTATCCCTATCTTCCTTCTTCTGGAGCAAGAGAATTGAGCCTAGCCAAGAGGGGTCAGCAACCTTGTTTGACTTAAACGGCATTCAGTGGAAACAGACTATGGGAGATCTTCACTTGTGTGCCAACTGACTTAGTCATTATGACCAAAAGACGTGGGAAGACCACCAGTGTGTTCTACCTTTTCCACCTAGTGTCTATAGATTGAGGTGTGACAAGCAAGGACAGGGAAGGACAGATGCATGCTGCCATTTTATAATGTTTATTTCTAATGGAAGCCCTTCATCTCCTCTACAGTTTTTAATCAATGTTCATTTACTCTGATCTTAATTGTGAGCTCTTGAGCACTGAGCAGTATACTATGAATACTGAACAAATCTGAAAGTTTTAAAATTGAAATAAAATATATAGCAAAGTTAACCTGACATTTAATTATATGTATAATTGTTATTATTTGTATTTTCATGAGATGTATTTATATGCATTATATTTTCATGACCTGAAGTTAATGCTCTTTTATTATAATCAAATATTTGGGTTATATGGGAACATATGCTCTGGAAAGAGAGAGGAGAAAGGCAATTCAGTGACCCAGAAAGTCACTCCCCTTTTATGTATGCCTCTGCTTTACTTTTCTCTCTTAATACATCACCCATTTCTAAAGGGAATAACTATGAAAGGAAGGAGTTCCTTAACTGAAAATTGATTTCAAATCACACTTCAGCTCCAGTTACTTGAGGGTGGTTGCCTTTGTTGCTAAGCCAATGAAAATTCTGAATCTACCTTCCCATTAGTGAAAGGGTGGCATAATCTTAAATACCCACCAAGTACAAAATAAGAGAAAGAGCCCCACATGCCTGATGTTTGTCTTTTTATCTGAAAGAAGCTTTTTTTGTTTTTGTTTTTGTTCCCACCCTCCCCCACCCCCTGGGCCCCGGGCTGTGAACCTCAGTCCTTGGGCTTTACATAGTCCATGCTTTCTCCGCTGCTTGAGCCACAAGGGCCTGCCCATTCACTTTCTTTAAATACTGAAGTATAAATTCTATTCAGCCACTTATTTTTTTACTTGCATTCTGTTCTGAGAATTATTGCCTTATCATGTGGGAGCATATAGTTTTATCTTAAAGCCACGGATCTCATTGTATTTATATCCAAGTATGTTGAAAATGAATATTAATTAGAGAAGTTGAGCAGCAACCCTGCTAGGGAAAAGCAAATTTTTTCTGTTTTTAAAGAGACCTCAAGACAGCTTTCTGGTTTCCTTGGTTTATTTCTATACAAATAACTACAGAAAAATCAACTCTGAGGTCAGTGATTTGAATGATGAAATAATTCCAGTTCATAGTTGACAATGAACTCATTTGTTTACCACAACAAAATCCATGTGAAAATACAGAGTATGAAAGTATTATGCGAGCATAAAAATAGCAAGCATTATATTATTGTAGAGAGATTTTTTGACACTTAAGATTTTAATGCTGTCTAATGAAGTTGTTTTCTTAAAAATTTAAAAATAAGAAAATAGTTTCATTGAAGGGCTGGAGGGAAGATTGAGTGGTTACTTTGAAAATTAGGCCACATAAATTTGGAGAGCCGCTGTACATATGCATGAGGTCACTGGGTTGCTGAGGAAAAGGAAGGAAGATCTAAGAAGCGCATGAGATATAGGTGAAATTTGGAAAGAGTGTGTAAAACCGCCAAATCCTTTAACAAGCTAGTTATAATGAAATTGTAATAGCCTTATTGCAATATACAGTGTTTCATAAAAGTGGGGTTTTTTACCTAAGTTGCTATTCCATTTTGTCCAGATTGCATAATTAAGTTTAATGAACATGAAACAAAAATCTCCAAATCCTATAAAAATAACCACCAATACAGCATATTGTATATGTTAGCAAACAGCAATATGATTTTTCAAGCATTTTATACTCATAAAATTGAATGCTTAAAATGGGTTTCTTACAAAATTAAAATTCAGAGATTTTTGAGGTCATAGAATACTTTCTGAAGAAGGTTGTATGTTATTGTAATTTCTCACATTTAATGGGCATTTCAGTAGGGTTGAATATTTAGTGAGTGATATGCATCAGTGACCTATTTCTTTGATGCACACACACACACCCCTAATTGTATCTGAGGAGGCCCTTCATTAAGACAATAGAAAATACCCTAATAAAATGAGGAAGAATCTATTGCAACCTCGTGTATTTCATAGTCAAATGTATATACCTAATTATGAGGAAAATCATTTTAAGTTTTAAATATATCCATTTACATTTGTCCTTTTTTATGAGCTGTTGCTATGCCAAGTTTGTTACCACAAGGAAGTAGAAACAAAGTTGCCTTTTCTGGTATGTTGTCAGTAGACTAGACAGAAGGGTCCCAAACCAGAACTGAAATAGATTCTTGAATAGAAATAGCAAGGCAGCCTATGAGGGTCAGATAAGGTTAGGGTATAAACATTGATTATCCACACATAGGAGTGCCATAGGTTGCCATCCTTATATCTAAACAAGGTAGGGGACACAAAGGTTTTATCTGAAGTGTTCGGGTATGTATAGTTAGGTGTTCAGAATAGAAGACAGTCAAAAAAAGAGCAAGGAAGTCAAATTTAAAACAGTAGATTAGACAGTATGTCATGCTTAACAAAGACTCACTACAACAGCCAGTGTGTGATTCTAACATGGAAGCTACATCTGTTCTCTCCATCCTGTTTTAAAATGGTGGTACTACACCCTAGAGTAGGTGTGGTAAATATTTGTCACTTGTACTGCCCTCCAGGTCTCACTGTACAGACATTTCTAATCATTATTGCTGAACTATAATGCTTTCTCAGGGCTTAGAATTATTCTCAACATAATGCTCCAGTCAGCTGTAACCACTTGATCAGAGTTGATGTGTCAGATTAAATCTGTTTGCCCATTCTACCTAGAGGCTCCTATCAGTACTTGTGATTTTGCCAGAATGCTTAGAACCTCTGAAAGGATAGGGAAAGGAATGAAGGTAGCATATGTAAATACGCTTATATAATACATAAGCTTAAAAGCTTTCTCCTTGGGTTTAAGCAAGCCTAATCTTAGAAAACTAAACTCATTTTTATATATTTATATATATATATGTTTATTCATTTTATATATATAAAGTTTATTCTAACTGTAGGCTTGTGATGTTAGTATATGGACTTTATATAAAGCTCAGTTGTAGTCTTAACTTAGCTGTTAACTGATTGTATACATGGCTACCCATATTCTGTGAACACTTTCTCAAAAGTCTGATTTTCTTCCAAATCTCACTTCCCATTAATAATCCAAGTGCTTTAGGTATTTCCACTTTTCATCCAAATCCTAAAGATTATTTTCCATATCTTAGAACCTGAAGTTTAGATATTATTTTTATAGACCCACTGAATACCTTTCTTTGAAATGAGTAATGTGATTTAATTCTCAAAGTGTGCCTATCAATATTAGCAAACCTAGTTCATGAAAAACATCTTTAAACAGATAATACTAATTTAGGTGATACCATTTCTACATCATAATTTATATTTCTGGCTAAACAGTAACTCACTTTCTTAGACACATACAATGAACTTTGTAAAGTACAAGTTTTAAGAGAATTTTAAAATGAGGTAAATTATTTGTCATGGGGATTTGCTTCTAGCCTCTAGGAAACGACATAAAAAAGATGATGATAAAGCTTGGGAATACGAAGAGCGTGACAGAAGAAGCTCTGGGGATCATAGGAGAAGTGGCCACTCTCATGAAGGACGAAGGAGTTCAGGTGGTGGTCGTTATCGAAACCGAAGTCCATCAGATTCTGACATGGAAGATTATTCTCCTCCTCCCAGCCTTAGTGAGGGTAATTCATCAGTGTCAACAGATTTCTTATTAAATCAGTTTGAATTTAGGACTTTTAATTTTTAAGAATATTTGATATATTTGTATGTGTTAATTAACATCTAACGCTTGTGACAAAAGCATTTATTTAGTTTGGTTTAGTGGTCTTTATTGTTTAAATATTTGATTAATGTTTAGGAAGAAACCAGAAACAAAGATGGAGTTATTTTAAGTTGTCATTCCTGTGTTTCATTGTTTCTTTTCATTTATTGTAGTTGCTAGAAAAATGAAGAAAAAAGAAAAACAGAAGAAAAGGAAAGCTTATGAACCAAAACTGACCCCTGAAGGTAGCCCTTTATTTTGTCTCTATTGATGGTCTTCAGCGTCAGTTTTCTACTTGGAATATGAACATAAGTTTTGTTTTCTTTTTCCTTTGTTGCAGAAATGATGGATTCTTCAACTTTTAAGAGATTCACAGCCTCAATAGAGAATATTTTAGATAATTTAGAAGATATGGATTTTACTGCATTTGGTAAAATCATTTTAAATGTATTTATTTACCTCTAAATATACAATTTTAAATATATATCTTTACCTATGTGTCTAGTTTTCTTCAGTTCCTCTACAGGATACAGATTTGGGGTCTGTGCACCAAGAAATTTGAAATCTTTGTGCAGTCAAGTTTAGCCTGTGTTATTAAGAAGCTAAAACTATTACACAAATCAAATTACTTAATTATTGATAATACCTTAAGAATCCTGAAGGTACAGCTACCACAGTTGGTTGGAATAATTAATGAAATCTTTATACAGATGTGACTTGAGTGTGCCCTAGATAAGGAGGATACTAATATGAACACATATACAGAAATAGGAACATACCCACCTATTTATGTCATCTAATAGCCAATATTAATTGAACAGTTAATGTTTGTCAGTAGTATGTTAACTGCTAGCAATGCAAAAATAAATAATTTAACCCCTGACTTTAATATGGAATCTAACATGGAAAATAAATAGTAATATTAGGATACAATGGGATTATTATAATTTTAATTTGATTATAATTAATATAGTAATTTGTAAGGATTCTTTCTAAATATTAAAATAGTTGGTTTGTAAAACACTCAAATTTTATGCCACCTTCAGCTGGCATGAAAACTAGTGCTTAATTTTCAGAAAATTCTTTTTACACATAGTAATTCTGATAGAAGTCCATTTATTTGGGAATATCTTAAAAGATATATTACCCTGCATGTAAAAGTATTTGTCTATAAGAGTTACTTGCCTGACTATCATTAATGCATTTCTCCATTATTCGGAGTGTCAGCTTCATCATTTCTAAATCTTTCTAGTTCTGTGCTGAGAAACTATCTTCGTTTAAGATCCTAACAAGAAGACAGATGGCTCTCTCAAGTTAGGAAGATTTGAGGAGGAGTATTTACAAAGATGGTGGCAGAATAATGCCAAAACCCAGGATTAATAGTCGAGAACCTGTTACTATTCCTACACCCAAAGGAACAAGAATAAAGAGAAGTCACTAAAATTTATTCACTAGGCAGAAAAAGTTGGAGAGTAGACTGCCTTGAGGAAAACAGTAAACTTTGGGTTAGAGGATACAGGAAACCTGAGGAGACCTTGTAAGGAAGGAGTCAGGGATATAACACCCTGACCTCACTCTCCTTCTCTTTGATCTTCTGACAGGGCACCCCACTGGCTGAACCCAAACAGAAGCCAGAGGGCATGGGAGACTGTTGATGTAGTCCATACAGGTCAGCCTCCTGGGACAGAGAGCATGGTTGAGAAGGGTCAACAGTGTACCTTAAATAGTAAAGATAAGATCTATCTCCTCTTCCCAATTGAGTCAGAATTCTCATTTTAATCCCTATCCTTTCATTCAGGGTTTGCTTGAGGTTTATAGAGGTCTTTTGTTTAGTTTGTTTAATATCTCTGAGTGTCCAGAAATTTTATTTAAAAGATAATTTAATTTTACTACTTTGAGATATTCCTTTCATCTAAATTGTGTGTGTTTGATTTGGTTTTTCAGGTGATGATGATGAAATTCCTCAGGAACTACTGTTAGGAAAACATCAGCTTAATGAACTTGGCAGTGAATCTGCTAAAATTAAAGCAATGGGTATAATGGATAAGGTACCTCTTTAAGTAAAATTTTTAAGTTAATTTAATATCTAGTGTTTGAAATTAAAGTTTTCAGTTATTCCAAAGAAATTCATATTATTGCAGGGGCCTGGTTTTTCCACCATTTCACTGTCTCAGATATTAAAATTATTTAAATGCAGATATACATTAAATGTTTTGGCTTAAATTGCTTAAAGTGGAGAAAAAGTAAAGCTATAGTTTCAGCATATTAATTGTTAATCGCCTCATTGCTGTTGACTTTATAAAAACTTATTTAAGAATTGACATTCTTATGAGCTCTCTGTTGCTAAGTAGTCTTACTGCACTAATGGAATAATAGAATATTTTTCATTGATAATAACTTCAAACAATAGTGACAGCATCCAGAGAATATCTTTCCATAATCTTTATTAGTCACTACTTACCCCCTGAATTACTACATGATTGCTGTGCAAATACAATTTTCAAGGTAAATCCTCTGTAACCAGGCTCCTTCTTATACAGAAATATCTACTTCATGTCATAAGTTCCTGGTCTGTAATGTAGAGATAATCATTTGTTCTTCAAGAATAATAAAATAACTAATAAAAGACAGTGTTTACCTATGAAATTTATTCTAAACATTTTAAAGTAACTTCCTTAGTTCTTTCAATTTTATAGTTCTAAAGTAGACTGGAAAATATTTTGGTTCTTTTTTTTTTTACAAAGTTAAAATATAATCAGTTATTCAATTTTATCCATTTGTAGGTTTACTATGTTCAAGTAAAAATGTGTCATAAATTAGTTTTTTTAATTGAGATAATTGACAAGTAACATTAATTTCAGGTATACAACATTGATTGCATATTTTCACATATCATGCAGTGATTACAACAATAATAAGTCTAACATTTATCACCACACAAAGTTAGAAATTTTGTGTGTGTGTGATGAGAATGTTGAAAATCTCTCTCTAAGCAACTTTCAGGTTTATAGTGTAGTATCAATTATAGTCACCACCCTTTACATTACAACCCCCAGACTTATAATTGGAAGTTTGCAGCTTTCAACCACCTTCACCCATTTTGCTCACCCCAGTCTCCACCTCTGGCAACTGCCAGTCTGTTCTCTGTATCTATGAACTCAGTTGTTTAGGTTTACATGTAAGAGCATATATTTGTCTCTCTCTGACTTAATTCTCTTAGCATAATGCTCTTAAGTTCCCCCTATATTGTTGTAAATGACAAGATTCCTTTTTTATCACTGGATGATCTATGTATTGTCTGTAATGCATAGCTAATAACGTTTTGTGTATATATAGTTATATTTTGCTTAATGGCAGAGATATGTTCTAAGAAATGGATCTATAGGCAGTTTCACTGTTGTACAAATGTTCTTGTGTATAATTACACAAATTAAATGGTATACTATACACCTAGGCTTTTGGGACCACTGTAGTATATACAATCCATCGTTGACAGAGCATCATTAAGTAATACATGTGTAAGCTACATCTTCTTTATCCATTCATCCACTAGTGGACACTTGGGTTGCTTCTGTGTAATAACTATTTTAAGTAATACTGCAGTGAGCATGAGGGTGCATATATCTTTTTGAGCTAGTGTTTTCATTTCCTTCATCTGCCCAAAGGTGGAATTGCTGGATCATATGGTAGTTTTAGCTTTAATTTTTGAGCAATCTCTTTATTATTTTTTATAATGACTGCACTTTTTATAATCTCACCAACAGTGTAGAAGAAGCGTTCCCTTGAGTTTGATTTTTAAAGTCAGACAGACACACCACATAGTTAGCCAAGAATTAATGTTCTGTTAGTTTACATTAGTGTTATGTGCAGTGAGTGCATTGATTTATTTTTATATGTGAAATACAGAATCCATTTTCTAAGGTACCATTGTCAAACTTAGGCTTTATTTTATAAGCTAAATAATTACATGTAGCTAATATATTTAACATTTTGAAAATATAAGTTTTGCTGAGTGTTTTCAAAGCATGATAGGTTTACAAAAAAATTTCAATAGTTTTAACTTGTGAAATTATCTAAAGCAGTATTTGGAAGTATTTACTTTAATACTCCAGCTTGGATAGTTAATAACATACTTTATGTCAGTTACTCTATTGATTCTCATACTTGATTCTTACGAATGATTTGATTGAGAGTCCTAGCTACATACCTAAAAGGAGATATTCAATCAAGAGAATGTTATTGTCTGGAAGAACCTCTAAATCATCTACTGATCTTTTAAATAGAGGAAACATCCTTTGCAAGAATTTAAGTAGGAGATATTTTAAAGAAAGAAAATTTCCTACTAAATAAATGTTATTTCATATTTGAAAGTTTTATTCGCATTTTCATTCTTTTGTTATTCAAAATGCTATCTTGGATTTAAGACATCTGCTGAATAGCCTTGTAGTGTCTAAGCCATGTTATAATTAAACGAATCTTGAGAAAAGGTTTGTGTGTGTTCATATGCATGCTCAGTGTCATTGCCACAAGATCAGGGGTCCATGCATCAGAACAAACTCAGTCTTAACTAGCTAGGTTAAGAAGTGAGTTAGTGGCGCTCCCTTGTCGGGTAGCAGTTTGGTGCATTCCACATATATCCCAAGGCCAGGGGTTCTTGTCTCCCGGCTAGCAAAAACAACCAGAATGAACAATTAAATACATTAAATAAAATGCTTCTTCCTGCCTTCCTGTCTCTCCTCACCTTCATTCCTGCCTGTGCCTTTCTCTTTAAACAAAAAAAAAAAATTGAGTTAGTAACATATTCCATGTTTGCTCTTCTGTCAATTCAGCAACAAAGGGTTTTCTACCTAATTCAGATTTGAGTAGAGAATCTAAGAGGAATGCTTTTATTTTCCTATACTTTTCAGGAAGGTAGCAATATTACATATTCCATTGTCCAAAGGGGATAATTATACAGAATGTTTCATGAATAATTTATCATTTTACCAATGATTGATAAAAGAATTTATGTTGCTGTTTTAGCTTTCAACTGACAAAACTGTGAAAGTCCTAAATATCTTGGAAAAGAATATTCAAGATGGCTCAAAACTTTCCACTTTGTTAAATCATGTAAGTTTAAGCACAGTATTGTTAATAGTATTGTCACTATTGTTGAGCTATAGCTTTTTCATAAGGAACTTTGGTTCATCATATTTCATTAATTTGAACTTGTTAATCATTTGCAAGCTTGAGTCATTAGCATTACTGCTGATTTTACTTTTAGTAATTCAAGATTAATGTTGCACATTGTTAATTCGCAATTTTGTCATGAAGAATAAAGTGACAGCTGTATATTCATTCAGTTTAAAAGACTGTTCTTTAATCTTCCATTATGTTCTTCCTTATATGTAAGTGTATGAGTGTGTTTAAAATGTCTTTTCAAATATAATATGATAATAGGTAGTAATTCTTTTACTTGATCTCCCTGAAGAAATAGAAACCTTATGTTGATTTCTTAATGTAGCCTAAAATATTAATCCTTATATATCATTTTTATACCTAGCTGAAATGGTTGTTGAAAAGATTAAATAAATTAATTCACAAAGTGCTTAAAACAGTCTCTTGGCACATTCTAAGTTCTTGGTAAATGTTAACTACAATTTTTATTACATATTAGTATGTTTATTTAAAAGTAATTGAAACATGGATTACGAACTGATTAAATTGCCTGGGATCTGCCCTCCTAGTATTGTACAGATTTTTTAAATTATATATGCATTCAAATTCATCTTGATATTTGTATCATTAATGAATATAAACAGTAAACCTCATAAATATTTAAGAGATAAGAATTTAGGAAGGTATTGAATTAGTAGATTTCTTTATTTTAAAAATCTGGTACTAAAAGAATATTGTAGAAAATTTCTAAAACTTAAGTGTCCATAATGCCTTATCCAGCAATAACCAGTTTTAACGCTTGATATATAAATGTACAGATATACAAATATGTGTATATGTATACACACAATTCCATTCTCATATATGCATGCATTTACATTTAGTACATGCATTGAATTTTATCTAGTGAGGGAAATGTTCTTGATGCTTGCAGACAGAGGGTTACTAAGCAATGTACATGAATTAAAATATGTAAAAACAAATGTCAGAGGGTTACTAAGTTAACATACATGAGTTAAAATATATAAAAAAAAAAATCTCAAGTGGTAAAGCTATGACTTATTAAATGTGTCCATATGTTTTCAGTGCCCCCCTTTTAAATTAGCTTTTGGATAGTAGAAACAGAGGACAACAGAAAACAATCTGCTCTGTCTCTTTTCTACAAGTTTTATTTTAAGCACTTTGGCAAGAAATTGTGATAAATATTCAAGAATCTAGAATTTTGGACAGGTAGCTAGGTCTACTCAATGAAGTTATTTTCATTTCTAATAACCTGTTTTAGCACTATTTTCATGTGTTGGAAATAGGCTTAACATTTCATATGGATGATGAACTCCCTTAATTGATTCTTCCACAAAGTAATTTTAGTATCTAAGGAAAGCTACTTTGGGTATATAAGAAGTAAAATGAAAGAAAACAAAATAATTAGAAGAAAGGTAATGGAATTTTGTCATTAGTGTTCAGAAAGTATTTCTCTGCTTTACATATGTTATGCTTATGTTTCTTTTCTCAGTGTATAATCTTTGAATAGTATGTCTATGAAAGGATAATCAGAATATAAATAGTTGATATTTCATAACAAAGGATGTGGTAGGACTTTCACTTAAAAGTAAAATATAAAGCACTTCTCAGTTGTGCAACTTGCTAATGTGTAAATTAAAATGTAGTCTGTATCAATTGTTGAATTACCCATTTTAGAAAATAAATTGTTTTCAGTTTGCCTGATCACCACTTTTTAATCTATTTCAAAAATATGTGTTGAAAAACATGTACTAGGAATAAGTGTTTCAATTAACATTTTAGTTTTAAATAAGACTCACTCTTTGTTATTTTTAGCTTTGTTTTCACAACAGCAAGCAGAATGTAGCGTAGTTTTTTTTAACTATCATACTGTTTACACCCCAAGCACAAAATTAGATTACAATTAGAGTCTTTAGCTAAAATCTTATATTTGGATAAAGTACATAGAAGATAAAGGTAGCTATAAATTTGTCAGTGGTGAAATTAGGAAACAGTATATTATGTTTGAAAACATTGAAACAAAGCTCTTAATGTAATATGTCAATATTTCTACTTCATTCCTGATACTCTTTAACAAATTTCACAAAAACCTTTACTTTCCACCAGGGTGGAAATATATATATATATATATATACATATATATATTTTTTTTTTTTTTTTAAATATTTTAAACCTATGTGTATGTTTCAGTTCCGTTAACAATGTGCTGTTTTATAGAATAATGATACTGAAGAAGAAGAAAGGTTATGGAGAGACCTTATTATGGAGAGAGTTACAAAATCAGCAGATGCCTGTCTTACAACTATCAACATAATGACATCCCCTAACATGCCAAAAGCAGTATATATTGAGGATGTAATCGAGAGAGTTATACAGTACACTAAATTTCATTTGCAGAATACACTTTATCCCCAGTATGATCCTGTTTACAGATTAGATCCTCATGGAGGTTAGTTCCTTTGTATTGATAGTTTTGTCTATAATATCAAAGTTATGTGTTATATAATTTTACCATATTGGATGATAAAAATGCAGTACTAAAAATGGCACCTAAAATATTAGGTTCTAGATTGTAATAAATACTGATTTTTGTTTTTATTTGACCAGAATGTAAAACTTTTAATCCAGTACTTGTTTAATTATGATTTCTTTTGTAACTACTCACATATAACAAGTAATTTCTACTTACCAGGGAAAGTCCCAGATGATATTACCTACTGGTTCCACTTATCACTTCCCCCTAATCTTACTCAAAGTATTAGTTATTTGAAAAATGGATTGATTTAAGATTTATATTCTTCCCTATGTATTAACCTCTATAAATGACCAGTGAAATTGATATGTATACATTTGAACTTGAAAGATAAACAAGTTAATGAATCTATATTTAACTGCTTATTGTTTAATAATAACAGTTAATTTAAGGAGAATGTGATCTTACTATCTTGTTCCCTTGTTAAAAAATAGCAATAAAGATAAAGTAATATTTTGGATATAAGAATTTATTGGCCACTGAAAACGGCCACAGATTATCATAACATTATTAAGAGTGTGTACTTCTAACTAAATATCCCTAGAGAATAGTTTTCTATTTTAATAAATGATCAGCTTTTTTTGCCAATTTATGACTTTATGCAGTCTAAAATTTTTTTGTTCTCTTAATTCAGAAAACAATTTTAGTACCCTTGACTGAAATTGCAAGTTGATATAGCGTCTTGAATTTTTTTTATTTTAGGGGGCTTATTAAGTTCAAAGGCAAAACGAGCTAAATGTTCTACCCATAAGCAGAGAGTAATAGTGATGCTTTATAATAAAGTTTGTGACATTGTTAGCAGCTTATCTGAATTGTTAGAGATACAACTTCTTACCGACACAACAATTCTTCAGGTAAGGTTTTGGGGTTGTTTTTTTTTTTAAAGCATTTTGTGTGTTTCTAGACCAAATAATCAAAGAATTGAAGGTCTAATTTGAATTCAGTATGACTTTGTCAATCAGTAATAATAAGAATGCTATGTTAATTGTTTCATTCATTAGGTTTAGGGTTAGAGTTAGGGTTTAGAAGGTAAGTCCAGGGATGTTTTTAAAAGAAACATTTTTAGCCAAAGACAGTTGAATATAACACAAATTCTAAACTTTTGAAAGATAAATTACCATTCCTTTTAAAATATATCAGGATATTTTCATCCAGAATAATGAAATAGTTTTTGTTACTTTGTATTTCAATGGCATCAATCCAAAAGGTAGAAATTAGGGGAATGGTACCAGGAAGGAGGTGTATGCTAATTATCAATATTTTCTGCCATGGAAGGGAACAGAGAAAGAGCTAGATGCTGATTGGTGAGGGAAAAGGAAATGCTGTCACAGTATTTTCTAGTAAGTTTATGAATGTTTTGGAGTTTAGCAAGGTAGCATGTCACTGAAATCAGCTGCAGATGTCTACTGATTACTCTTTTTGGTACTTATGTGCAGGTATCATCAATGGGAATAACGCCATTTTTTGTGGAAAATGTCAGTGAACTGCAATTGTGTGCCATTAAGTTAGTCACTGCAGTAAGTATAGCCAATTCATATTTTTAGTCTTCCCCCATAATAATATTTTAATATGTAATCTAAATTTCTATAATTTAATGCTGATTCTAATTTTCATTAAATTCATTGGTGTTTCAATCAAGTTCTTAATGTTTACATTAAAATCAGAATTATTTAAAACTACTGAAATATTCTTACTTATCATAACCAAGATATCATATCCATCTAAATTGAAATGGTATACTCTTTGCTCTTGCTAAACTGTTACAGTTGAAGATTTGAGTAGATTGTCACTGCCATTTAGGTATTGAAAACATTCTAAATGGAAGTTGTTTTCTTTTTTAGTCACATATTATGGTGTAGTTTTTGTTTTCAAATAGCTAAACAAACAATTTGGAATCTCATTTCTGAACAGGTATTCTCAAGATACGAAAAACATAGGCAGTTAATTCTGGAAGAAATTTTTACTTCACTTGCAAGATTACCAACCAGCAAGAGGAGTTTAAGGAATTTCAGGTAACGAATTACAGTAAAGGCCAAGTATAATGAATAACTTTTATTGTAGCTATCATATTTTCTCCATTATTTGTCTGATTTTCATTTTAATGATCAGATAAGAGAGAGGTAATGCAGTCCAAGTAGCATAATGAATAGTTAGATGTGTGAAATAATGGTAAACATTCACGGAACTTAAAGACTTAGTGATTCTGAAGCATAAAGATCTGTGGCAAGGATTTTTAGTCTTGGCGCTTGTTGACATTGTGGGACTTACATGTTGTACTGGGCTGTCCTGTACAGTGCAAGGTGTTTAGCGGTATTCCTGACCTCTCCCTGCTAGATGCGAAGAAAACTCCCTCCCTTCAACCCTCTACCTTTTTCATTTGTAGCAGCCAAATTTTCTCAAGACTGTCAAATGCCCTCTGGGGGACAAAATCTTCCCCGGTTAAAAACTGCTACTCCATGAGAACAGATAAGGTATATGGCTCAAAAGGGTCAGAGGCAGTTCAAGGAGGATTATATAAACCATATTAAGGAACATGGGTTTAAATTTTTATACAGTAGGAAGTCATTAAATAATGTTTTTAAAGGGAGCAGAAAGATTAACAGTAGAGCAAATAGATGTGGCGATTTAATGCTTTTAAATCACTAAGAATGGAATAACTAAGGAATTTTATTCTCTCCATTGTCAAGAATGGTAATCTCTTCTGTGGTCAACATTATTATCTTTGTTGTCATAGGTAATCATCGTTATCAAAGCTATCATAATATTCCTGAATAATTAAATGCATTGGTCTGGCTTATAGGGTTATATTTAGAGTGCTTTGAAGACTATCTTCTGTAGAGTAATTATATTTTCTTATTTGGGGGGATTAATTGTGTGACGATAAACATATTGTCTATTAAACTCAAAGAAGAGCCGTCAGCATATTAAAGGATTGTTAACATTTTTGCAATAGCTTTAGAACAAAAGATGTATGAATTGATTTTTCATGTTCTGTTCCATTGACCTCATACTCTAGCACAGATGATTAAGAGCTGACTGTGTAGCAGATTTTAATAAGAAAATAAATAACCAGAATGCATGCGCATTTGAAAAATCTTTTGAGAACTTTTATTTTAAAAATCAGTTTGAGAAATGTTTGATATTTTTTCATTATAAAGTTTTTATAAGTTATGGATATCAAATATTGAAATTTGTATTAAATATTGAATGTTACCTTTGACTAAGTATGCATAAGCATTTACTTATTTTTTCTAATTTATTAAAAACAATTACAACTCTTGTAAGCACTCAGTATAATGCATAGAATATTGCTAAAGAAAGCATCCTGAAACTTTCAGATGATAAATAACATGAAATGAAATTCTGCACGTTTTTTGTATGATTTAAATCTTTTCTCCATTAAAGGTTAAATAGTAGTGATATGGATGGAGAGCCTATGTATATTCAGATGGTTACAGCATTGGTTTTGCAACTTATTCAATGTGTAGTACACTTACCATCATCAGAGAAGGACTCTAATTCAGAAGAGGACTCAAATAAAAAAGTAAGGAATCTTTTACAGTTTCATAATTTTGTACCTTATAGAGAGAAACACCTACTTTCTCTACCATTCATATAAAGCTCAATTTCAAAATTAGGGCTTTATGGCTGTACTTGTAGAGCACTAGATTGGTTTTTAGGACAGTTGAGCTGCAGCTCTGACTATTACATCTCTCAGTCATGCAGTATAAAAATCATTTTAATCTGAGTTTGAGTTTTTCAGTGATAAAATAAGAATAATGCCTAAAGTCTGCCATACCAAATTGTAATACTAAAGTGTGCTATTGAATATGAAAGTGAATGTTATGTCATATCTAAATTGATGCATAACAGTTGTAATATAATTCATATGGAGAATAAAGGTCTATGCTCTTAACTGTTGAATAACTCAGATAAGATTTACATTTGGTTTTATAGCTTTCAGCTATAATTGTTCCAGGCTTTATAACATTACCTCAAAAATGTTTAAAATAAACAGGAGTAATGTTATTTATTTTGTTATAGCCAGATGTATGTGATATGTGTATGCAAAATGCATATCAGAAAGTTAACTTCCTGTCCCATGATTCCATTGTTCTCTTTACTCTTCCCTTCTAAACCATTGGTGACCAATATAAGAAGAATGTTTTCTTTTTATTATCTGTATAGCTTTGATATATTGTAGTTTTTAATTATATATACGTGATATATGACAGCAATATTTTCACTCATATTTTAATACATATAAATTATGCCAGATTCTTTTTGACTTGGGTTTAAACACACATAAACATATCACAACTTAAAACAAGAGTTTTCTCTAGATTGCCTCATATATAAATCATAATATACATGCATTTAAAAAAAAAAAAAGAAAGGAAAGATTCAGGCTGAAATTAGAGTAACCAGGCAGGAAGAGAGAGGAGAAAGAAGCACTTTATTTTTATTTAATCATTCATCCTATTCATCCCATTCATCATCATCATGATCCCTGTGGGATCATGAGCCAGGAACCTTGGTCTATGTATAGTAGTGTACTTAAACTGCGAGGCCAACAGGACACACCTACATTTGTAACTTAATTGGAATTTGCCAGTTTGGTCAGCAAAGTGGTTCTTTTGGTTTATGCTCTTTGAATGGTCAGTGTGAAGTTGAAGTGATAACCATGTTTTATATTTTCCTGCTTACTAGTGAGCTTGAAGTTTTTTTCATATATTTGCCTTTCGAGTTCCTCTAACTTGGAATTAACTATTTATAGCCTAGTCTTACATTTCTAATGAAGCAATTGAATTTCACTGTTGCATAAACTTTTTGAGCTTAAAGGGATCTTTCTTAATTCTTTTGGTATTTTCAACCAGTTTCTTTTTTATCTTACCTAGATTAGATATTATGTGTGTGTATATATATATGTAATATTTCACTTGTCACTCTTACATAGTAGAAATTAAACTACCAATATTTGTATATGTATTACCTAGATCGTAATATGCAACTGCTTGTTTACTCATACATATTTTATAATTAAAATGGATACTAACAATATTTTTATTTTTGTATTGAAATATATTTAGTATGCTAACCATAGCGTACAGGAGAATAGTTTAAGCATTTTGTTATTTTTATTCCCCTATTTAATAGTAACATTACATAGGAACTGAAATAATTTTTTATTATTTTTCACATCTGTATAAATTTATTTTTATCAATCTAGGTTGACCAAGATGTTGTCATTACCAACTCTTACGAAACAGCCATGCGAACAGCCCAAAACTTCCTTTCCATCTTTCTCAAAAAGTGAGTAGAATCAGTGCTTATTTCTGCAGTACAGAGTGACAAATCTAAAGTATTTTAACTTGCTTTTTTGTTGGATTCCAAAGTTAAAGTACTTGATTGAAATTTTATAATTTTTCTTCAGTTTATTTTGTGGCATTCTCATTAAATAAAGTATTTGGAGAGATTTATAGTAAGTTGTAGAGAGAAAAGCAGTGATCATTTAAAAAAATATATTATATTTGCCAGAAAGTAATGTTAACAGTCACTAAATGAATTCCCTCTAATACCGAGAAAAAATTTTGAGAAATAGTCATTTCAACCAAAATTTGCTTGATGTACTCTTTTATACCCTGTTATTAGAGAAGGCTTATTAATTTACAAAATTTCAGTCATTTCAGTGGACATGTCACCTAATTCACAACCTTTTCCTTATTTATAATTGAACAGGTGTGGTAGTAAACAAGGTGAAGAAGATTACAGACCACTGTTTGAAAATTTTGTTCAAGACCTTCTTTCAACAGTCAATAAGCCTGAATGGCCAGCTGCTGAACTACTCCTTAGTTTGTTAGGGAGACTGTTGGTAAGAGTATAGCATTTAAAGATTATTAGATTACTAGAAGACAACATAATGAGGATGTACTCTGATTCACAGATGATGAATTCTTTAAAAATGTGTAAGGAAATACAACCATTGCATCTCTATTTTTGCATGTGCCTAACTGTACACAATATTGTCAGTACCTTGTAGAAAACTGAAATGTTGTGACTTCTGGTGCTTTCATGTCATTACATAAGCTAAGAAACATTGCTTTAAAAATATTTGGGGGGTTTTAGAGATATTGTTAGTTTAAAGCATCTCAAAATTGAAACATAAATTGCTATGTTTAATTCATTTCAAAACATTAAACTGATTAATGTCATAATTAATAAGATGACAAGTGACAGAATATGACACATTTTAGTCCTTACATGATATGAGAGGGAAATACAAAGAAATTTTGCAATTTCTCCTTTTTATCTTTAAACTACATTTGAACTTGTGCAGTGTAATTTACTACAAAATTTTGGATGCCTTTCTGTGACCTGGAAAATATACTAATACTATTCTGAAACCAAGGTGATATTTTGTAGGCATCAGAATTCCAGTCTAGGAAATTCTTACTCAGTCCATGTTTTTCAAATAAACATTTGGGAAAGTGACCATGTTGTTAAGGAGGCTTATCTGTAATTTTTTTGGATTCTAGAAACTCAGAAAGCAACTACCTTACAGAATAACATCACCAGAAAAGAATGTTTACATTTCAAATAATGCTACATGGATTTGGAATTTATATGACAAATTGCTATTAAATATTTTGTTATAAATCCATTAAATTAAAAACTTCTTTATCTTGATATTTAGGTTCATCAATTTAGTAACAAGTCAACAGAGATGGCTTTAAGAGTAGCATCTCTTGATTACCTTGGAACTGTTGCTGCAAGACTAAGGAAAGATGCTGTTACAAGCAAAATGGATCAAGGCTCTATAGAACGAATTTTAAAACAGGTATTGAAATAAAAAATTAAAATTATGGGGATAACTGATAGTTAAGTTTTTTTTTAGGTGTTCTTATATTACTGTTGCATTTCGTGTTGTATTTGCAAAGTAAGATTTATACTTCCAAAAGTGGTTTTTCCAAAAGCCCCACAGAGAAAGTTAAGACCTTCGGGTAAAGTGTAATGTCTAATAGCAACTTTTAAATAATTTATATAAATAGTTTACTTTCTTTTCGCAAACTACTTTTATGAATATATGATGCTGTTTTCTATTTGGTTTAGTTAAACATGTTTTATTTAAATCTTGTTTACTGAGATAATTCAGCATACCTAAGTTAACTTGTACCTTTGAATGTTATGTATCTTTTATATTGGGAAGAGTAAGGAGAACTTCTGTTCATTTTATCGTATATAGAGAGGTTTTGCAGACAGAAAGTGTTTCATTGCTTCACTTTGTTTTTACATATACAACTGTTTCATCTTCTTTTTGCTCTTTTAGTCCATAACTATATCCATGCTGACCATCAGAAATGCCTCTAATTTTTTAAGTTGTACTTTTTTGTTGTTTAAGGAAAGGTACAAGCGGGAATGAAGATGAGTAAGCAGTCAAGAAGAAAGAGCAGGAAGAAGCAAAGCATTTTATTTTTTATTCAGTTGTTTGTCTTGATTAATGCCACAGCATGCCAAACCTAGGGTCCTTAGGATGGACATGCACTGTAGTCAACTGGAGGGTGCTGCTCCACCAGGACATGCCTGGACTTTGTATTTTGAAATAATTTTATACTTATGTAAATGTTATAAGTAGTACAAAGAACTCCTGATAAACTTTCATCCTATTCCTTAAATGTTGGTAATTTATAACATTTACTATTCCATTTTTTTCAAAATCCTTAGGTGTGTGCCTTTATATTTTTTTAACCATTTGGGCAGACATCATACATACACATATTTTACTCCTCATTTTCAGAGTTTGACTCCCTGGACAAGTAGCACCAATATTACATCACCAAGGAACTTATTAAATGTACAAATTCTCAGAACTTTTCCTGGATCTCTGAATCAGAAATTCAGGATGGGATCCAGCAGTTTGTGGTTTAACAAACCCTCCACATGAGTCTAATGATTGCTAGAGTTTGAGAATCACCATATCATACATATTTCTACGAAAAGCTCACTTAAATATCCATATTATAACAAAAGTAAGAAATCACCATTGATATATTACCATTCCTATTCTATATAATAGGTGGTGATATATTGCTATCATTTTATTGCTCAAAATGTCATAGATTTAACCAATCAGAGCCCCACTAGGCTGTATTGGGTGTGTGTGTGTGTGTGTGTGTGTGTGTGTGTGTGTGTGTGTGTGTGTGTGTGTATCTTCCTACCTATGAAGATTTTACTTTCACATCAGCTACCTATGAGCTCCTTTAAATAATGACTTAGAGTTTGTTAATAAAAAGGTCAGCCTCAAAACAGCATTCTTCTGGCATGCTCTGCTGCCCCAGCAGATAAGTCTGGGGTTAACAACCAAGATGAACAACTAAATATAAAGAAAATGTTTTTTTTCCTCTCTGTCTGCCTGCCTGCTTACTCACCACCTTCATTCTTGGCTGCACCTTTCCTTTAATTTAAAAAAAAAAAATGCATTTTTCTGTTTCTTCCTTATAGTTGCTAAATTTATATTTGCATTTTTATCATTTATCATTTTTCCCCTCAGATACATGTTTACAGGTTGACTTATTAAAGTATATTAGTAATATCTTTTGTTCTGATTATTTATTTTGTAGGTTTCAGGAGGAGAAGATGAAATCCAACAGTTGCAAAAGGCATTGCTTGATTATTTGGATGAAAACACTGAGACTGACCCTTCTTTGGTGGTAGGATACATTTCTCTTTTTTAATTTTTTTTTAAATTACATGTATCTTCAAGTTGGTCTGAAAAAAATTGGGACATGTCATGAAGAAAAGTTATTTGTATATTAACTTGTGAAGCAAAGAGATTTGATAATCTAAACAGAAAAAGAATGGTTCTGGATAGATTTATTATATGTGGAATTTTGTACAGTTATAAGTTCATGTATAAAATTTATAAACCGCATTAAAGAACTCATGGGATATACAATCAAAAGAGGTTGGAAGCCAACTACTCTAGATTTTCGATCTGTATTAATCAGCTCCCCCTCAAAAAAAAAAAAAAAAAAAAAAAAAGCAGGTTAGAGGTATACCTCAGTATAAAAAATATTTCAGTGGTATTGGCTGTGTATTTCTGTATTTCTTGTATGGTAATGCAAGGCTTTGAAAATAGCTAGTCTTCTACCCACTAGCAATTTATCCATTTGTTAGAAATTTTTCTAAGTGACCATCTAATTTTATTGTTTGTGATACTATCCTTGGTTAAATAGTTGATGTTAGTATTCTAGATTTAATACAGTTGAGTTTATCAGATTATTTTATGACATCATGACAGAAGTATTGCAACAAACTAAAATAAGTTTTTTATCGTTCAGATAGTTTAAACTTTCTAGTTTTCTTAGGAAAAATATTAAAAGGTTTAAAATAAACCTTAAATATTTGTATTCTTGATTGTAAGCGCTTTAGCAATAGGTTGGAAATTTTGTTACAAATTTCATCAAATTCAGTCTATTTAATTTTTTTTTTTTTCCTCAGTTTTCTCGAAAATTCTATATAGCCCAGTGGTTTCGTGACACAACTCTGGAAACAGAAAAAGCAATGAAATCACAAAAAGATGAAGAATCATCTGAAGGAACACATCACTCAAAGGAAGTTGAAACAACTGGTCAAATTATGCATCGAGCTGAAAACCGGAAAAAGTTTCTTAGAAGCATTATCAAAACTACACCTTCTCAGTTTAGCACGTTAAAGTAAGATCCAGAGAGAACATCTTACTTCTTCTGTTATCTCTGATATATATTTATATACTCTATTAAGAAATAAAATAAAAGAATGACTTTTTGTTGCAGGATGAACTCTGATACTGTGGACTATGATGATGCTTGTTTGATTGTTCGATACTTGGCCTCTATGAGGCCGTTTGCCCAGAGCTTTGATATTTATTTGACACAGGTAAACTGAGCCAGAATTCCTTATCCAATTATGATTGATTTTTCTAATTCCAAATACTTATGGGGTAGAATACAATATCTGTTGTTGAGAACCAGTATTTAAAAGAGCATGAAAGTAACATTTGTTCCTGGCTTCCATTTTTGTTAAAATGCATTTTATTCATTTATATAAAAATTAAAGGGCAGGAAATATATTTATTTTCCTTTCTTTTGCTTTATTTTATGCTATATTTCGTTAAATTTTAAAAATTTATGGAAATATCAATGTTTTTTGGCAGATCCTACGAGTTCTTGGTGAAAATGCAATTGCCGTTCGAACAAAAGCCATGAAGTGTTTATCTGAGGTCGTTGCTGTAGACCCCAGTATTCTAGCAAGGGTAAAGAGGAGCTTGAATTATTTTTATTTGAGTTTTCAGTTCAGATTAAAATATTAACTCTACTTAGTATAAACTATATTTTCATTATTTTTCTTTAGCTTGATATGCAGCGAGGAGTTCATGGACGATTGATGGACAACTCCACTAGTGTCAGAGAAGCAGCAGTAGAATTACTTGGTCGATTTGTCCTTTGTCGACCTCAGCTTGCTGAGCAGTATTATGATATGCTGATTGAAAGAATATTGGTATGGTTTGTTATTTTTTACTATTATTGATGAGTATGATTTTACCTTTCAGTATCACATATCACATCTTTTTTTATAAATGTTTAACTAGAAAAGGAATAACAATAATATTTGTATGTTGCTTAATCTATGAACTAAAGCAAGTTTCTAAAGAAGAATGTATTTAAGGGAAAAGCCACTCAATAATGTAAAACAAATCATTGACAGAAACTTGCTTCCATTTCTCCATCACTATAACATTTTGAATATGCCAGTTTACAGTGAGTAAATGATAGGAACTATAAGGCATAGTTAAAAATTTTGGGCAAGAATCTAGAATAATTATATATTTATGTAACTAGAAAGAATTATTTCAATGAGACATGATTATAGAGAGCTTTGGTATCTGACAATATTTTTAACCTTTTATGCATATCTTCATATATCTTTAATACTGAATTATGACAAGTTCTGATACCTTCAAGTTAAACCAGAAAGTCATTTGAGTTTTGAGAGCAAATTTAAGAAATACAGGTCAAAGATACTCTTTTTTTGTATGTCATGGAATTCTCTAACCTGGAAGCATTTTCCTAGAAAATATAAGGGGATATTAGCATTGCGAAATAATCTATGAGATCTTCCCACCCACCCACTGCAGGGTATTGACTTCATCATTAAGTCAACAAAGATTTATTAGTACAAGATTATTTATTCCCACAGTGACACAAATTTATTTTATCACCGTTAGCTTTGTAATAATGACCAGCAGTTATACATAATTTCAGGTTCAACTAGCATAAAATCTTGATTGAGACTTAAATGACAGCACTTGACAAGTTTATGTGAAGCACAGAGAGAAAGAATTTTCTCCGTGGGCAGTTAGGCTACAATATGTTATAAACTGATTGGGAGGACTTTATATACTCAGAGAATGGAATTTTCTGCTTGGCACTGGAGTTGCTAGGTGTTGCTAAGGAAATGTCTTTTCTGCCGGCCCATTCCCAGTATTCTGGGGCTTAGGTAGTGCTAGCCCACCTGTGTGGTGCTGGCTTATTTGGATTATATAGGTTATTTTTTCGGCATGCCAATGACTTGCGCGTTAGTGAATCTGCTGACTAATAAATACATCTGCAGTCCTGCATCCTCATTCTCAGGACGCCCTCCTTTTCCTCAGACAGTCCCTTATCATTTCCCTCTGACCAGGGGAGAATAGGACCAAAAATCCTCTTGGTGTTGAGAGGCAAGGGTCAGTTCTTCTGTATCTGCTTCCTGAAGACATGAGCATAATAATGTCCCTACCTAGGACCCAGTCTATTCCATTTCTAAGGTGATTTTGGGAGAAGGAGTTTTGGGACTGGCAGGATGATGGAATGTATAGAATGCAGTATGTGCAGAGTCCAGTGGATGCACCCTCTGTGAAACAAAGAATTTATGAAAAGAGTGGAAGAATATGTTTCCCTTTGTACCTCGGTCTTTACCAAAGTGCAGAACAGACTCGATAGGATTCTCAAATCTGTAACGAATTCTGATATCATCTATCCTATCAGTATTATCCTAAAATACTTTCATAATTGCTAAACGCATAAAGGAAATAAATGTCCAGTGCTTTTTAGCTTAGTTTAAAAATTTTGTAAATAATAATCTGTAAAGTTAAAGGAAAATAGTGCAGTAGAATACCTGTGTCTCATCACCATACTTCATCTTTTTTGCTGAATTAGTATGTTAAATTATAAATATTTTGTTGCTTCTCTCGTGAATACCTCAATTTTTAGCTCATAAAAATTAGAATACTGTCCTTATAAACAAAAGCAATTTTATCACCCAACCAAATGAATACTCCCTAAATATCTAATAATTGGTTTATATTTAAATTTTCCAATTGTCAAAAAAAAATGTAAAAAATTCTTTTCCAGTTTTTTATGTATAGATTCCAATTATAGATCAATAATTGCATTTGGTAGTAGTGTCTTAAAATTTAAGATAGTCTTGTTTTACACACCCTAATGACATTGACTTTTTTTTTTTTTTTTTTTTTTTTGAAGTAAAGGTGCAGGCAGGAGTGAAGTAGGAAGGCAGGCAGGTAGGTAGGTAGGGAGAGAGAGGAGAAAGTAAAATTTGTTTATTTTATTTTAGTTGTTCACTTTAGTTGTTCCACCTGGCCCCAGGTCTCGAACCTGGGTCCTTGGGATATATGTACACTACATTAGTGACCCGCCAGTGCATGCCATGTTGACTTACTTGAAAAGACCAGGTCAATCTTAGTGGTTCCTCGTGGTTTAGTTTTTTTCTTTGTTTATTTCCCATAAACCATAAGATAGTATAAATAGCATGATTACATACAAGTTATATATTCTTGTTATAAATACTTCATATGAGCACATCTTGTGGTAATAGCAGTTTTGTCACCTGCCTTCAACCAGCATGGTCCACCTATATCTGAAGGGCCCAGGTTTACATCCCAGGGCTGAGGGGAACAACTAATATGAACAACTAAAATAAAGTAAGATGATTCTTCCTCCTTCTTCCTTCTTCTTACCTGCCTGCCTCTGCTCACCTTCATACCTGTCTGCACCTTTCCTTTTTAAAAAATAGAAATACTATATATGCTATTTAAGTGCCAAATGCTACTGTAAAAGCCTCACATTTGTTATCCCATTTAACACATTTAATTATCCTGTGAGTTTATACTCTAGAACTTGTGTTCAGTGCTATTTAATATTTTTCCATGTATTAGATGTCACATTTTTAAAAATACAATATAGTAAAATAAGCTATATTTATAGAAGTATTAGTAAAGTATATAATGGTCTATGTATTTATTGTATAGACCATATTTGTCATGTTAATAGTGGATTTCCTGGTTTTTGTCAGTAAATGTATTTTCTTAATTTTTAATAGAAGTAGCATTGGTTTATCACATTAAATGTTTCAAGTATACAGCATTATACTTAGACATCTGTATATGCTATATTACCTCATCAAAAGCCTAGTTTTTATCTAACACCATATAATTTCTTTCTCCATTTAACTCCCTTCATCCCTCTTCCCCTCTAGTAATCACCATTCTCAGAATCTCAGAGTTTGATTTTGTTTTGTTTTTGTTTATTTGCTTTGTTTCTTTATTTTCCACAGATGAGTGAAATCGTAGGGTTTTTGTCTTTTTTCCTGCGACTTATTTTGCATGATATAATACTCTCTAGGTCCATCCATACTGTTACAAATGACTGGACTCTACCTTTTTTTTTTAACAGCTATGTAGTATTTCATTATGTATATGTCTTTATCCATTTATCTGTTAAGTGATTTGGTTATTTCCGTACCTTAGTAGCTATTGTAAATAATAAACATGGGATTATTATGAGTAATTATTACAAATAATAAACATAGGAGTACATATTTCTTTTCAGTTAGTATTCTCATAGTCTTTAAATATCCAGAAGTCAAATTGCTCAATCATATGGTATTTCTGTTCTTATTTTTTTTAAATCACTCTCCATATTGTTTTCTATATACTTCTTGTTATATATTTTCTAATTTCATTTTATCAGATTTCATATATCTGAATATCTCAAGTGTTTCTGACATTTGCAACTATCTCTGTTCATAGGATACTGGTATCAGTGTCAGAAAAAGGGTAATAAAGATTCTAAGAGACATCTGTATTGAACAGCCAACATTTCCAAAAATTACAGAAATGTGTGTAAAAATGATTCGCAGAGTTAATGATGAAGAGGGCATTAAGGTAAGACTACTTTAAAATTCATTTTTCACTAGAGTTAAATAATTTAAATAATTGTATCAAAATTTCATTTAAGTACATATAAAACTTTACCAAGTGATCAACATTTTTAGTTTATACACAAGTAAAAATATATGTCTTGGTATATGTTTATTTCTAGATTTTTTTATTAATAAAATTGAATCCCAACTAATTTAGCATTTGTAATATTTAATGTCATTGCAAAAATTGCATTATATAGGAAATTTATTATCAGTTTAGTTTTGATTTTCCTATGTTATGTGCTTGTTTTAGTAAATATTAAATATTTTATTGGAAGTTTAATCCTAAATTTAATATACAATTTGCATATATATGGTTGTATTTATATTTGGCAAGGGGTTTTTGTTTTTTTAACAACTTTACCCCCAAAAGTGATGAAAGTATTTTTTAATTTAATCAAAGATATTTGAGTGTGTACTATGCAGAAATTCTAGGATAGGCATAGTGTCACCCATATGGAACCTTTACCAAATTGAAGTTGATAATAATTTTGAGATATTAGTGAATAAAAGAAGAAACAGGAATTCATGCCAAAAATTTCTGTGTTTTGATTCATGGCTTAGAGCTTTATTTTGACTTTAATGGGAATGTGAGGTTTAGAGCTTTGCCATGCTTGTTATATTCAGTTTAAATTTTTTCTTTCTTCTAGAAATTAGTAAATGAAACATTCCAGAAACTCTGGTTTACTCCAACTCCACACAATGACAAAGAAGCAATGACACGGAAAATCTTAAACATCACTGATGTGGTAAGGAGGACGAACCAAGGTTGTGCAAACCTAGTTGAGGGCTACCCAGTCTTACAAAGGCAGAGACAATTGCTTAATCTAGCATTTAGTACTACTTCCTAACTTTTAGAGACACTCAAGGAATACAAGTGAAATGGAATTGGTATTTTTATATACCCCACATTTTTATATTTATTGACTTTAAATACTGAGAAGGAAAGAAGTGAATGAATAACCTCCAACGAAGTAGTAATTCATAACTTTTTCAGAAACATGAATTAAGGTTAATTTCAGCACACCCTGATGACTTCATGGCTAAATCTATTAAATATAGTTTATATACATCCCAAGGATCCGAGTTCATGACTTGGGGAACAATTAAATAAATTAAATGCACCTTCTTCCTTTTTATTCGAGCCTGCCTGCTTGCCTTCATTCCTGTCTGTACTTTTACTTAAAAAAAAAAAAAAAAAAGATTAGTTTAATTGTGTTTAATTATATACATTGTTATAAATTTTTAACCCAGATTATTTTTCATGTTTTGAACATTAAAAAATGTGTATTATCAATACATGATCTTCTTTCACTGATATCTTTAAATCTGCTATTTAAAAGAAAAATAAGAAACATTGCCATTTTTGTTTCAGAACTTAGGAAATTTAAAAAAATTTTTTTTATTGTAGTAATTATTCTACATATTAAAGTAACTTCCTATGTGTAAGTTCCTCATTCTTTAGATATATTTAAACACACCATGGCCTCCACCAAATCACCAAGTTGAACTTAGAGAATTTGCTGACAGTGTCAGTCAAGCTGTTCTTTTTTTTTTTCTTTTTTCTTTTTTTTTTTTTTTGTTCAAAGTTGCAGGCAGGCAAGCAGAGAGTCATTTGGTTGTTCCCCAAAGCCTCCAGTCTCAAACCTAGGTCCCTAAGATGTGTATGAATTACATGCAGTGGCCTTTTCCACTAAGCCACCAGTATATGCCAAGCTATTCAAAATGTAATACTATTATTTTATTTATTAATATGTTAAACTAATTTATTGAACATCTAAGGTAGTTTCAAATAAAATTCTTTAACATTGGTAAATTGCTGTTTTATTGAAAAATTTATTTAAAAAATAACAGCTAGAAACATTGAGACCTTTTTATACTTTTAGCACTAGTACATTAACAAAAGTATATTTAATTCAGTTTTTAAAATGTCTAACTTTGATAGTTTCACATTTTCCCTCCTAGGTTGCAGCATGCAGAGATACAGGATATGACTGGTTTGAGCAACTTCTTCAGAATGTGAGTATTATTTTGACTATTATTAACATATAATATGAAATTTAATAGAAGGTCAGTTCCTTGTGGATTTTCTGACTTAGAAGAGCCTTTTCTGTTATTTTTTGAATATTTGACTTTTGTAGGAAATTTTCATTTCAATATACTGGGCTGAATGTTTTGGTTAGTATCCCTATTTATTAAGTTACTTGTTATAAGCATTTTGTAAATCACTAATTGAAATTCTATCTTCCCTTCTTTCCATATAATTATTTAACACTTATTCCTTTAATAAAACTGGATGATAGACATGAGATCTATAATATTCAGATTGCATTAAATATTTATTTACATTAGTTAGCATGTTATAAAATATGTATAATTTCCTATAGTAGCACAGAAATAAAGTATAATTAATGTTCTTTAAAAATTCCGTAAATGGAAATCTTTATTCCCTCTGAGTTTTTTTTAATTTCAGAAATTCTCAAAAAGATAGAGGTACCTATTAGCCATCTTCAAAGAAGTTACCAGTATTTACCCTGTCTTGTCTTACCTATTTCTTCCCCATTTTTTTGGCTATACTTTCAAAATAAATTCCTTTCTTTATATATCATTTCACCCATAAGTACTTCAGTACCTGTCTCTAGCAGAAATGACTTAAAGAAAACCTAGAAATCATCTATATCAAAATCAATATATTATTGCTAATATCTAATATCTAGTCAGTGTGTACATTTCCCTGATTGTCTAAAAAATGTATTATAATTGGTTTACGGTTGGTTTTGGTTTATGTGATATTCTTTTTTTCTTAATCTAATAAAAGTTGGCTTCTCACCCTTCCTTTTTTCATGCCATTTATATGTTTTTCCTGTAGAATGTCCCTAGTATATATGGATTTCATAGATCTCTCTGGTGTGATTTAAGTTGTTCCTCTTCCCACCATTTTTTTCTGTAATAATAATCAAAACTCTTAGTTGCATCTAAGGCTTAATAACATTAAAGTTCATTTTGGGTGTAGGAGTCAAGAATACTTCATAGATGAAGCTTAAATTTTGTTGGTTCACATCAGGAGGCACATGTTCTATTGCCCCATTTTCACTGGTATTTGAGTGTACGTATTGTAATTTAGAATTCATTTTAAATTATTATCCAGAATTCATTTCCATTAAAAGTTGCAAAATACAGATTTTTTTTCTAATTATCTTACTGCTTCTGAAAGTTAGCGTAAATCCTTTTTTACAGAATTTAGTCTTAGTTTGTGAAAGGCGGTAGAAATGCTTGATTCTTTTCTATTACTTAACGATTTTCAGACTAATGACTTTTTCTGTCAACCTCCCGAGGTGACTTTTAGTTTTTCACCTTTCAGTATCACTGTAAACTAATAAATTTTTGTCTTTGATGTATTTTAATTTGTTGTAATCTAATTATTTTTGTATTGGTATTTTTAGCAATCTACCAAAATTGTTTTGTTGACGTATACCTTATATGTAAAAATATATACTAGTTTTAGGTGTATAGTTTGATTAATTTTAGTAATTTAATACAATCATTAATCTTCTAGTGCAATCAAATATAATCTATCACCCTTAAAAGCTTTCTTGTGCCTCTTTGAAATTGACCATCTCCCCTCTCATCAAGAAGCCATTGATCTACTTTTTGTTTACTTTTTGTGCCATTTGTAACATTTTATCTAAATGGAATTATATACCATGTATTCTACTTGTGGTTAGCAGAATGTGGCTGGCGTAATATTTTATTCCTTTTTATTGCTAAGTAGTATCAGTAGTATGACTATATTAGTTTATCGAGTAAATATATAGACTTTTGAATTGTCTTCAGTTTGCACTATTCTGAATAATGCTGCTGTAATTATTGATGTTCAAGTTTTCATGTGGATGTATATTTTCATTTCTTTTGGATAAGTTTCTATGAGCTGAATTTCTGGGTCAGGTGATGATAAGAAAGTGCTAAGCTTTTTCCAAAATGGCTAAAACTGTTTTGCATACCCACCAACGGTGTTTCAGCTTCTTTTCATCTCAACAATATTTTGATATTGACAATCTTTTTAACTTTAGTCATTCTGGTGGTATGTGATCTTTAATTTTTTTAATTCCCTTTTCAAAATATCCTGTGGTATGTGCTTATGTTATCCAATCTATGATCTGTAAGACACTCTTTATGAATCACCTTTTCGTTTTATATTGTTACATGATATATTTGCTATCATTTCTCTCCTAAATCAAATAACCTGTAAGAAGGAATCTTTGACCATCTTAGTTATATTTGTGCCAGCTATTCGAAAGCAGACATAATAATTGCACGAAGGCTCTCTACAGCCACATTTCCTCTGATAATTATGATAAATGATTAAGAAATAAGTCTGCCAAATGTCATTATTTAGTACTGCTTAAAAGAATCTAGGATAATAGCCCTATGTATTACTGGCAATTTAGAAACAGAAAGGAGATAACTAAATTTATTATCCCTGTCCTCTTATCATTTCAGTCCTTGCTGCTTATTCTATTTATTTCCTACTTTATTTTCTGCCAACAGTTTTGTTTACCTAGTAATATTATGTCTTTGTGATACAAGCATTAGACTAGCAGAGTTTAGTTTAATGAAATTTTTAAAAAGCTTCAAAATGTATAAATACATGTGACAGAGTCTTAACTTCTTTTAGCAATGATAGCAACAAGTTTGCATCAATTTTAGATGCTAGGAAGAATATAGAAAATGAACTATTGGAATCACTGAAATTCTTGAGTCAAGAAGAATTAGCCCACTTACTGTTTACACGTGAACATATATATGCATACTCATTTTCATCCAGTTGCATACATTGTGTTTTTTTAGTTTTGTGTTGGGTCATTTTCTTATAGATGAATGAGTCTGAACTCATGAAATGCAATTTCCTAGGGAAACTTGAAATGCTACATGAAATAACTTCAAAGTCACACATGCACCACACTGTCCTCTTGACTAATTTTATTATATTTATATACATGTTTATACATACATACTTTTTAATGGATAGGCATATAATTTCCTTTATAGCCTTTAATGAATTTGTAATGTTTTTTGTATGTCACATTTCAGTTGTATATGAAAGAAAAAGTTCTGTAACGAAAATCATACTTTTTTTTTGTCTGAAAAAATGCTCCATTAATTTAAATTACTATCATAATCCTATGACAAGTACACAGAAATTGAATTTATTTGATAATGGCACTCATTTAAATACTTATAATTCAAGATACTTTTAGTTTGTGAGAAAATATAAGCAATGAAAAAAGTTGATAAAGACATGTTTTATTTGTTCCTGGCCTTTGAATCTAAACCACCTTCTGAAAGTTTATAATCAAATTATCAACCAGTGAATGAGTAGTACCCTACATCATAAAGGTGTAGATTATCATTGTGTACTGAGCTATAGATACAAAAATAAAAACATTCAAAGTGAAAGAAGAGTGCATATTCTTATTTCATTTATGCAAACTTATAGAAGGTGACTTGTTATAGGAGATGAGAGATCGACTCAGAAAGAATATACCTTAGGGTTCTCTGGAGAAATAGAAATAACAATACTTTTGAAAAAGGAAGAGGGAGAGATAGAAAAAGATTCATTTTAAGGAATTGGCTCAAATGATCTTGTGGAGGCAGTTATGTCTTACAGTCTTTCTACAAGCTGTATGCCCAGAAATGCTGCTGGTGTGGTTGAGTCTGTGTTGGAAAGCCTGAGTAGGGGAGCAGATGGTGTAAATCTGAGTGAGGGAGAAGACCGATGTCCCAGCTCAAATAGAAGAGTTGAATTGTTCCTTTCTCCACCTTTTGTTTTATTCAAGCCCACAAGGATTGGATGGTGCCCACCCACCATAGGAAAGGCATCTGCTTTATTGAGCCCACCATTTCAAATGCTAATGTCACCCAGAAACACCTTCAGCAGCACACCCAGATCTGTTTAACCAGATAGGTTGGCATGCCAGTCAAGTTATACATAAAATTAGCCATCACATATCCACTCTTTGTCAACTTGGCATCCAAATACATCTTAAACCACCCTTAACCTACAAATAAAGGCAATAACAAGATCGTAATTCCACCTAATAGACATACAACTGTCCTGCATACTACCTCAGAAGAAGTGAAAAGCTTGAGTGATGCTTAGTCTTCTTGACAACTCATAAGTTAAATACAATGATATCAGATTGATAACATTTTAAATACTATATATGAAGTCAACAGATCTCATGTTACGTAATAAAGTAGTAAAGTGAAAAACAAAAAGCAAAGATATTTGCAAGCTGTCTCATGTGTGTATGTGTACAAAATATGTAGGAAATATTAAGACAGATAAAGTAATTGTTTCTGTAACTGGTATTGTGGTCATAACTAGTGTTTATAAATTTCCTCTGCCTACTCTGTTCCCCTTAACCATCAGCTAGTATCTCAGCCTGGCTGTGGTTCTGTGCTGCAGAACCTGTAGTGCTGCCTGGATGGGGTTGCTGCAGTTTTCCACTGACTTTAATCACCTGACATGGTAATACTAAGAGATGTCTTAAAGGATCACCTGTATCCAGACGTTATTCTTTCTTACCTCATTTGAGGAGGAGGAGTTCAATTTTTCCTTGGTAATCAGAATCAGTCACCATAGCCAACACCCTAATTTCCTTCTTTACCTGTTAACTCAAAGATATGAGAAACCCAAAGTAGCTAGGTGGCAGTCTTCCAGTGCAGTGCCATCATGTGTCTCCTATTAGAAGCATTCTTCCTCTGAATTTAAAAAAAAACAAACTTTAGGCTAGCAGAGCATAAAATTTTTGGACCAAGGAACAAATTTTGCTAGTGAGTCACTAGGAGTAACATTGAATGAAGTTGTTTTCATTTCATTTCATTGGACTAAAATCCTGGATATGGACTAATAGCACCATATACTGAATGTTGATTAAGAGCCTTCTGTAGAATCTGGCCCCGCTACATGATCCTGCTGTCCTGCACTATAACTGAGTCTTCAAAAGACCATTCTATGCTCTGTCAAGACAGCTATTTTAAGATGATGGGGAACATGGTAAGCAAGAGCATGGACCCATTGCTTCACTTCCTTTGCTATGAAGTAAGTTTCTCAGTCAGAGCCAGTGTGAAATACCATGAGGACAGAGAAGATAGTCTGTAAGTCAGTCGTCGGGAGTAGTTTTGGTAGAAGCATTGTATGTAGGGAAGGCAAATCTGTGTCTAAAATAAGTATTTATTCCAGTAAAAACTGCCCCTTCTAGGAAGGAAGCAGTTCGAGTAATTACCCTGCCACAGGCTAGCAGGATGATAACTTTAGGGAGCATTTCTATATCAAGGGTTTGGTATTGGTCTCCACTGCTGAGAGATCGGGCACTCAGCAGTGACCATAGTCAGTCAGGTAGGCTTTGATGAATTCTGTCACTGAACCCGTGCTTAGTCTTCACTACCACCATAAGCAGTTTTGTTCATGGACCCATTGGGCAATAACAGAAGTGACTAAACAGAGACTGATACCTTCAGAGAAAGTATCTGCAGAATGGGTCATCCGATCCGCTATACTATTAGAATCCCCTCTGCTAAGGTTGCCCTTTGGTGAGCATTCATGTAGAACATAATTATCTACACAGTTTTCCTGCTTAGGTTTCTTTCCAAATGTCTTTTACCCAGATTTCCTTGGCACCAGCTTCCCAGTGGTTTTCCTTCCTAGATTCCTGACCATCCAACCAAACTATTGACCACAGCCCACGAATTAGTATATATTATAGTTTTCCTGTTTTTTGTTGTTGTTTTTTCTTTTTGAAGGAAAGATGCAGGAATGAAAGAGGCAGGAAGGAAGAGAGGAGAAAGAAACACTCCATTTTATTTTTTTGGTCATTCTGATAGTCGCCCCTGCCCCCAGGACACAAACCCAGAATGTATGTGGAGTACAACAAACTCCAGCTTCACCAGTGCGTGCCAGTCTTGTCATTTATTTCAAGCAAAGTCTACTGCTCGAAGGTCTGCCCAGAGAATTTCTTTTCTTTGGGGATATACCAAAAAGACTGTAGTACTGCAGCCGTCCACTTTCAGGAGGTGCCTGCCTATTGTGCAGACCTATGTGTAAATCAGGCCCAAGTCTGCTTTTATTCTGTCGACTGGGATAGAGAAGGCAGTGTGACCGAAGTGTGTAACATAGGCATTTGGGCCACTTTACTCCTGTAACTGGCCCAGTCACATTACACTCATTTTGATTTGCGCTGTGCACATCCAATTTTATGGGCTGGTGAATTAGATAACTCTCACTTCATGATGAGTAACTCAGATTGCATGGTAATTTGGAAGCTCATGCCTAGACAGTAGGTATTTACTAAGGCCAACAGCTGTTTCTCAGAAAGACTTACCCATGTGATGGCATTGCTTGCTTTAAATCCTGAGGGACTACACTGTAGTTCACCTACATGGGCCTGCTTAAGGCTCCATATAGCTTCACAGCCGCCTGGATGTATTTCAGAACTTTTTTCTATTTGGGACTCTACTCACTTTGGCAGCTTTTGGGATCACTCAGTAAATGGGCCAGAGTAATACACACAAAGGAGGAATTTGTTGCCTACAAAATCCAACGAAGCCTACTAAGCATTGTGCCTTTTGTTTTGGTTTTAGGAAATTTTACATGCCCCACATTGCTTGGCCTCTAAGAATTTCACTGAAATAGAAAGCCCCTGAATTTTTGTTGAGTTTATTTCCCACTCTCTGACATATCTTAACCTTTAAGTGTGAAATAGTTGCAACTTTTTGCTCACTAGGTGCAATCAGCACAATGTCATCAATGTAATGGATCAATATATCTTGTTAAAGGGAAAGGTAATCAAGATTCTACAAAGTAAGTTATAACATAGTTCTGGAGAGTTAATATATCTCTGAATTAGGACAGTGTGGTGTATTGCTGACCTTGCCAACTGAAAAAAGAAAAGCCCAGTTTGTAGAGGGTCTTTGATAGAGCGATGGGGAAAATTGCCAAATCACCAAGGGATATGTTAATTTACTCAAGCAGTGATGCCTCATTTGATACAACTGCAATTGGAGTCAGCACCTGGTTAAGCTTACATTAATCCATCATTCTCCAAGATCCATCCATTTTCTGCGCAGACCAGATAGACAAACTGAATATGGATTTGGTGGTGGTCACCATTTTGTATCCTTCAAGTCTTTGATGATAGTACTAATTCTAATAATTCCTCCAGGAATGTAGTATTACTTTTGATTGACTTTTTCCTTGATAAAAGCAGCCCTACCTAGTAGCCTCCACAACAACCCTCACTCCACAAGTCAGAACCAATATAGGGAATTCTGTCAACTGCCGAGTACATTTCTTTCAATTATACATTCTGAAGTTGGGGAAATAGCCACAGGATGAGTTTAGGGACCCTGGACTTACTGTGAAACAGACCTAAGCTATACTTTAATTGATCACTTGACCTTTAGTCCCTGCTCTGATTGGGCCACAGTGATGATTGAGTCTCCTAGAATTAGTATCTGTTCAGAACTAGTGTCTAATAATCCCTAGAAAGTCAGCTGATTTCCTTTTCCTCAGTTCACAGTTAACCTGGTAAAAAAGATTCTAGGGACTTTGGGGAAGATTAGGGAAGAGATTATATAAATTTTCAGTTTTATCTGGGACTACTTCCTCAAATGACTCCCTCAGAGTGCTGTAGATGGAATGTCTCTCCAAAATTAATATGTTCAAGTCAAATTCACAATGTGTTATTAGGAGATATGGGGCCTTTGGAGGATAATTAAGCCATTAGGATGTAGCCCTCGTGAATAGGATTAGTGCCCTTCTAAGAACACACATGAGAAATGATCTCTTTGCTCTCTGCCTTGTGAGTACCCAAGATGACAGCCATCTGAAAGCTAGGAAGAGACTCTGCACTAGAAACCAACAGTGCTGAGACCTTGATTTCAGACTTTCCAACCTCCAGAACTATGAGAAATAACTTTGTTATTTAAGCTACTGAGTCTATAATATTTGTTTTAACAGCCCAAGCAGACTGAGAAATTGGTACCAGGAAGTCCAGTGCTGCTGAAACAAATATCTGAAAATGTTTGTAATTGAATAATCAATAGAGTTGTGAAGAGATCTTTAAAGGGAATTCCAGTGGGAAAAGAGAAGAGCAATAGAGAAAGCTTCTGTCTTAGAAAATACATGTAAACATGTATAGAAAGTTAGTAGTGTATATGTTTGGTAAAGGGCATTCTGCTGCAGTCTCAGAAATGAGGAACAGTCTCTTGGACAATGGAGAAAAAAGTCTATTGGCAGAGAACTCGACTGAATTATGTTCTTGCTCAAGTGTTTTGTGGTAGCAGAACCTGAAATGACGAAATTGCATGTTTAGCTGAGATTTCTACGCAAAGTGTTTAAGGAACAGCTTGATTTCTCCTGCCTGGCTTTACAATCAAATACTGTCTCCTCCAACAACCAGTGAATGAACAGAAAAGTTGATACAGTCATGCGATTTAATAGCACTCTACATCATAAAGGAACTACATTGGCACTACAGGACATAAGTGAATAATAAAATCATTATTCAGAGTACAGAAGAGTACATCTTATGATACCTTTTATATGGAGTTTGGGAGAGTCAGAACTATTCAATGGGATCAGTCTGAAGAGTGGTTTCAAGGGGCCAGGAAAGGAACATGAGGGAAGTTTCAAGGTAGTGGTCTTATCAGTGGTTCCTGAGACTTGTTAGAAATGCAGTTTGTGCCTGTCTGCCTATTTGCCTAAAAAAAAAAATTCAAGTTATAAGACTTTACCCCAGACTTTATTAATCAGTAGCTGTGAATCAGGTGGGGCCCATCAATCTATATTTTAACAGCCTTTTCCAGATGATTCTGATACAAGTTAAATATGGGGAACAACTGTTCTGTAACTTGGGATGAGTTTGTGCATATATGTTTGACAAAACTGAGAAAATATACATTTCATTGCATCTAAGTTTTATTTCAAAAGGAACAAAGAGGAAGTATACTAATGTTTATCATTTATTTTGAAATGTATCAAAAATAAAATGCATAGAGATGTGTGTAGGTGTACATGTACATATACATATTTGTATAGTATACCTATGAATACAGGTCTGGTTCAACATCAGTGTATGTGTATGATTTAACGTTAAAGAAGAAGTAAGTAATCATTTCAGAGAACACAGGAAAATTTTTGATAAAATTTAATACTTTGATAACATCTAATAAATGGAATAAATTATGACAAGATAAATAATAAAACCTAAAATGGAAATCATACAGACTGGGAAAATACTAAGACATCCTATCAAAATTAAGAACAAAATTATTCATCAAGCATGTCAAAGTGATTGTAAAATGTATATGTAAAACCAGAGACCTAAAATTAAATCATTTCTGAAAATGTAGGAGCACTGACTTGCTTTACGAAATATCAGGAATTATATTTAAAAGTGTAGTAATTTAGATGGTACACTACCAAGATATCAGTGGATGCTCAGTAAATTTGAGTTTTCTCCTTTATACTTTTCATTGGAGGGGGAAGCATTGTTCATGTTGCGTTACTCTGATCTGTGCATCTTACACTGCAGTTTAAACGTGTGATGTCTGATACAAACCATGTGGCAGAAGGGATTTGAAATTAATTTGAAATTTCATTTTTATTTAGTCGTATTCGTCAAATTTCAGGTGTTTTGTAGCTGCAAGTGGCTTATGGCAGCCATACTGGATAGCATAGATATAGAACTTTTCTGTCATTGCTGAAAATTATTTGGAAAAATATAATTCTTCACACTTGAAATAAACATTTCAGCTCTTTTTAATATCTCCAGAATTGTGTTAATCTTTATTAGCAAAACAGATACACTATGAATGACTTTATCGTTGACCTATAATTATGAAAAATTGGATTAGTTTTAGTTTTTGGCTATAGATCTCTTTTCCTCATTGCACTATTCATAGCACTTTTCTAGCATTATTAGCTTGACAAAGGATAACAGGGAAGAACTCTGGCTTTAGGTTTGATAATTGCAAAATATAAGGTGCAATTCAGATGTAGTGATAATTATATAAAAGATGTAATTAACCCATAATATATGGTTTTGAGACATCAAAGGACTTTAAACAAGGAGGAATGGAATTCTAAATCTTTATAATAATCCAACTAGTATTGACTGGTACTTTAAAAGAGGGTCGCCTTTCTCATTTTACTCGTATTATACCTCAGGTCCTATACACAGCAATTTAAATGCTTATTATTAAAACCGAAAGTATGAATTACTGGTTTATAAGATATTTTTAAACTTTTGCTGTATATTTTTGTTTTATTTGCATTTTGAGTATTAAATTGTTGATGACAAACTTAAAAGTTTATTATTTATGGACACATTTAATGCATTTATATTATTTATGCCTAATGAATAATTATACTGGGATTTTTTTTTTTTATATATATACATATATAGTTGTTGAAGTCTGAAGAGGATTCCTCATATAAACCTGTGAAGAAAGCTTGTACTCAACTTGTTGATAACCTAGTTGAGCACATTCTTAAATATGAGGAATCTCTAGCTGGTAAGACATTTTATATATTGGTCATTAAGTTGATTTTATAAGATACTTTAAAATACTTTAGCACATTTCTAGTTTTTTCCTCTGGCTCTGTTTAGGCTAATAATTAACTACTTCACTTTTAAATAAAATGCTTTTTGTTTGATGTTTCATCCTAGATTATGTTTTTAAAGATGGCTATGATTATCTAGAGCAAAATAATAAAAGCTTATCCTCATTTATTCCATATATCTTTCAGTAGCATAAATTTAAATGTCATATTGAAAGTCCAAATACTAATATTTAGTATTTAGCTGATGACACTCATCAAAATATACATTTGATATCTTTTAAAACATATAAACTTCTCTCAAAATCAAATTTTTTAACTATTATAAAAATGTTTTTAAAAGATTTTAGTACAATCCTAATATTAGTTATAATTGTTTAATAAAATTTGCTTAACCTTAACTAGAGAGTTGTTTAAATTTTTTAAATCAACAGACTCCTTAAGTACTTATCACACTGCTGATCACAATCTGAAGTTATTAATCAAAATATGAATAAATATGTGAAAGTTACACAAGATTAACATTATTTCCCATCTCCTGAAGTACGTTAATGAGGAATAATAG